>ML363073.1:0-26672 GCA_005239505.1 Nicotiana paniculata | reverse complement strand
ATGAGGGATCCTGGACAAAATGTGAACTTAGTAGCTGAAGAGAAAGAGATGAAAATACAACTGAAAAAATGGCTAGGAGTGGAGGAGAGCATCATGCGACAAAAATCAAGAATAAAATGGCTACAATTAGGTGGTGCCAATACAACATATTGTTTTGCAAGTATGAAGAATAGGTGCAGCCAAAACAAGATCAGAAGACTAGTAAAGAGTAATGGGACTACAATGCATACAAAGAAGGATATTGAAGAGGAGGTGATAGGGTTCTACCAACACTTATTAGGCTCATCAGCAAGTGAACTGTCTGCTATTAATCCAACCATTATGAGAGATGCTCCTATAGTGAACAGACTGCAACAACTACAACTAATAGCAGAGGTGTCAAAAGAGGAGATCTATCAGGATTTGAATGGTATCAGTGACAACAAACCCCCAGGGTGTGATGGATTCAATGCCTTATTCTTCAAGAAGGCTTGGCATGTAGTAGGGGATGCAATCACAGATGCAGTGATAGAATTATTTGCAAGTTTAAAAATGTTTCAACCTATCAACTCTACAACTGTCACTCTTATTCCTAAGGTTAAAAGTCCTTCCAAAATTACTGAGTATATGCCCATATCATGTTGCACAATACTTTACAAAATTATACCAAAGATACTAACTAATAGACTACAAGGAGTAATGGATGGGTTGGCGGATAAAAATCAGTCTGCATTTGTCCTTGGTAGATTGATTAATGATAACATAATCCTGAGACATGATCTAGTTAAAGGATATGGCAAAAAAGGTGTTTCTCCTAGGTGTATGATGAAGATAGACATGAAAAAGACCTATGATTCTGTGGAGTGGGGTTATTTAGAACAAGTTTTGACACAGCTACAGTTACCAGGGAAGTTTTTTCAATGGAATATGGACTGTGTTACAACAGTTTCATATTCCATAATGATTAATGGGCAACCTATTAAGCCATTGCAAGCTAAGAAAGGACTGAGACAGGGAGATCCTTTATCTCCTTATCTATTTGTCCTGGCCATGGAGTATGTGAAAAGAATCTTAGAGACACTCAAGCAGAAGCTTGACTTCAACTATCACCCTAAGTGCAGTAAAATGAACATAGTGCAATTGAGTTTTGTTGATGATCTTTTATTGTTTAGTAGAGGTGATACCATATCTTTTCAGCTATTATTTTATTGCTTCCAACAGTTCTCAAAAGCTTCTGGATTAGTAGCTAATGCTGATAAAAGTTCCATATTTTTTGGTGGAGTATATAATGATCAACAACAGCAGATATAACAAGAGTTAGGCTTTGTGAAAGGAACACTACCAGTGAGATATTTGGGAGTACCTCTTAGCTCTAAGAGGTTATCATTAGTACCATGCCAACCTTTGCTTGAGAAGATGCTAGGGAGAATTCAATCTTGGACATCAAAGTTTCGGTCCTATGCCGGTAGAATTCAGTTGATCAAGAGTGTTCTTTTCTCTATTCAGATATACTGGTCTCAGGTGTTTGTCTTGCCAAAGAAACTGTTCCAACTTATTGAGAAAGTGTGCAGAACTTTCTTATGGACTGGGGGGAGGGTAGAAATTTCAAGGAAAGCTTTACTGTCATGGGATAGCTTATGCAAACCTAAAGCAGCATGAGGTTTAAACCTACTAGATATAGAGGCATGGAATAAGGTAGCTATATGTAAGCTATTGTGGAACTTGTGTAAGAAGAAAGATAGGATGTGGCTGCAATGGGTACATGAGTATTATAAGAAACAGAATACATTGTGGAGCATTGAGCCAACACAGGCTTCTTGGATAATACAGAAAATACTTAAAGCCAAAAAATACTTTGAGGATGCTGGATACACAGAGGAGGATATGGAGGGGATAAATAGTTTCTCAATTAAGAATATGTATGGGAAACTAAGAGGAGATTTTGATAGAGTACCATGAAGAAAACTGGTGCACAACAGTGTTGGTGTACTAAAATGGAACTTTATTGTCTTCTTAGCTGCACATAGAAGATTGATGACTAAGGATACAATGAGGGGATTGGGCTATGTGGAAGATATAACATGCTCCCCATGTAACAACGAGGATGAATCTGTTGATCATATGTTTTTTTACTTGTTCTTATACATCGAAAATCTGGGCAGCAATGCTTCAATGGCAAGGAATTCAGAGACAGCCAATGTTGTGGATAAATGAACTTGACTGGGCAGGGAAATACTATAAAGGAAGGAGCACAAAAGCTGAATTGTATAAGCTCATTCTGGCAGGAACAGTGTACTACTTATGGCAAGAGAGGAATAGCAGGATTTTTAAAGGAGTGCATCGATCAGAAAAACTACTAATTAGAACCATTACACAAGATGTGCATGGGCGAGGTGGAAGTAAACAAAGAATACAAAGAAGATTACTTGAGCTTAACTTACTCTGTAATGAATACTATATAGAAGTAGTTAGTAAATGCTTTGATTGTAATAATAGTAAATGAGGCCAGAAAATAAAGTTAAAATCTGGGGTATATGTCCATATTAAGCTTACTTGTACCGTGTAAATATTGTTGAGAAATAAAATTTTTTACTTACCAAAAAAATTGAATATAGTTGGCAAATATAAAGGTGAGAAATAATTTAGGTGGGACAAGGCTTGGGGTCCACGTGGGGAGTACAAAGTGAGGCAGTAACAACTATTGTATGGGAAAGTGTGTAGTGATTGATGATGACATAAGTAAAGGGGCAATTTAGCGAAGACATTATAAATTTAAACATGAGCTACAGCACCATTCTATTTTGACCAATTTTATTATGTTCCATTGAAATTACGATTTTACCGTTTGAATCCCAAACAGGCATGTTGACCTGCTACCTGCTTCAAGTTGTTCATTTGGTAGATATTAATGTAATAACATCACCCGTTGTAACTGAAAACTGCAGTAAGTACAAATTGAAGGAGACAAAACTTAAAGCAGAAAGTGGGATTTTGCTTCATTGTAATTGGATTCTTTTTGCACCAATTCAGTTGAGCTGAATTATCAACATTAGGACAAGAAAAACAAAAGAGATCTATATAATATATATGAAAGCACGGCCAAACTAACTCAAGAGTTTTTCAATCCATAACATCCACTTAATTTGCAGTAGGAAAATACAGTCATCATAGTAACAAGAAGAATGACCCCATCTTTCAGAAGGATGAACACCCATCACCTTTGGATATACTTCTTCTCCACCTAAAGATCCCATTTTGTATTTTACTCTCTATCTCTTTTAGTTCAAGAACTTCTAAATATAATGAAGGAAAGAAAAAAGAGAGTAATAATCTATATCTGTCTATCTATATTTATATTGTTATAAAAGTGGGAAGTTCTAAACTAAAGAGGAAAATTACTTAAATACCCTTCTAAATAACCAAAATACCCTAATTATACTAAAGAAATTAAAAAAATACCAGATTTTGTCCGAAGAGATGTGACCCGTCAGGTTAATTAGTTATTATGTTAAGAATATTCTAACAACCGTTGCTGCCTCTTCAAATAATTAGAACAAAAAATTGTTGTCCGGTGTTTTAAAATGAGAAAACCAAGCCTTAATTATTGTTGCCAGCCTTTTTACTCTGGTTTTTCATTTTGGATGAGATTTTTTTAAGCCAATAGGGCCTTTATGAATACTCATCACAAGAAGGAGATAAAGAAAAGGGAATCTTGTGAAATGTCTAAGCATGTTTATTACAAAGTCAATATGTTTTCATTCTTAATATCGTAACAGGTATATGATCATATTTACCTTGTTATCTTTTCCCACTAATTTTAATATTTTATTGGTTAAACACATTTAATATTTAAGAATTCACGTATTGTTATTCACAACAAATACTTGAGATTTGAAAGGTAAAAATCACATATTGCCCCAAGATATAAAAGTTATGTATTTCTGAGAAGATGTCTAGCCACATAATATTCGACGGATAAAAATAAAAGCAAATAGTTGAATGTACTTTTATCAGTAGAAATTTTATATTCAATTTGCTCCTGCGATATTTCAAAGTCAAGCAAATATTAACAGACACGTGCCTCTTAAGAATTTGTCATGGTAAACATAATTACGGCAGGAAGCAAATCTCAAAAACTGATACAATTCTCCGAAGAAATGCATTATCAAACAATACTCTAGCCCCATACGCCGAAGCCAAGAAACGTCTTTGCCTTTCATATTTGTACACATTCCATAGTTAAACACTTTGAAATAAACTTTTACGATATATATATACTTCAACATATCCCTCCTGATAAAAAATTTAAGTATCAATCCTTGCTTTTTTCCTTTTGAGAGTTTCACATACAAGGATAATCCGTAGAGGATTTGACAATAATGCCATACATGTAATAATTATAATGAGTCAGTCCGCCAAAAAATGTATGTTTATTTCAAGGATTGAANCCTAAAATGAAGGATATCTTGTCAAATTCATTCGAAAACAATTTACTATACGTTTATGGTTTGTAATGACGACAAACATCACATAATCAAACAAATGAAACAATCCCCAATATTGGATTTTATCTACCATAACATGCATGTTTGCTCAGGTGAAAAATTTTATGTTGCACTTTTAAGAGAGATATCAATATAAATAATAAGAGTTCTGGTCATGGCAGTACACCAGGAATATTACTTATAAGGAAGTATTAGGTGAGATGTGCTTCATTACATATTTGTACCTCATAATATCAAAATAAAAAAAAATTACATATCTAATTAAAATTTGATTATTCATCTTCGTAGATTCAAACAATATCTTATTCTTATGATCTCAACCAAGTAGCCATATGTTTGCCACAATGTTCATTCACAAAAACTTATACTTTATTCTTTCATATATAATAATTCTCTGTTTTGTTTAAATAATATTGATATTATTTTATAAAATTATATACTACATTGTTCGACACACGTGTAATGCACGTGTCGAGAAACTAGTTATTATAACAGTAGGAAGCCTTTAACTTAAAAATTGAATTACCAAAATGCCTTTCTTAAAAACCTAACTAATCTAAATAACGTTTTAAAAAAAGATCCAAGCCAACGTTTCGTGTTCTTTGTTAAAAGCCACGACTATTCCTTTTTTTATTCCATTTACAAAATGGAAATAAAAAACAACAAACCGTATACAAATGAGAACCATAGTAAAAAAAAAATGACAAGCCCATAGCCACACTGTGTACGGCCAAAATCGGGGTGTCCGACTTTAAGACCGTTATGATATCCCATGACTGACCTCGAGAAGCCCGAAGCGGAATTCATTGGTCGATCCCGAGGTGTATCCCTTGAGGAAGCACATCGAAGGCTCATTATGCTCGACCCCAGTGCAGTATAAATCGGTGACCATCGTGGAAAGGTGAAAAATTCCAGAAGACACGTGGCTAGAGCTGACAAAATCTGCAAGAGTGGTACAAATCCGTACCAAGCCATTAAATAGTTGTAGCAGCTGTATTTCTTTGCAATAATTACACATGTACTATGTTGGGATTTCCCCTCCTATATAAAGGGGATCCACGTGTTTTTTAGAAGAGATGAATATTCAATACAACAAGAACATTCTCTGCCTTCTTAACATACTCAACATTTGTTCTACGGATTTATTGTCCTTCATTTATTGTGTTCGTTAATTGTTCTTAATTTATTTCTCATTATTGATCATAAAGGGAAACCCTCGAGGCCCTCCATACTGTTATTCCTCCATCGACCGTCCTCTGTTAGGCATTATAGCTCGACTTCGAGGCCCTGCTTCGGCCGGCTCGAGACCCAGTTTTGTTACAGCTTAATTTGCATATCACTACTTTCCTTTACTCTTACCTTATTCTCTTAGCCCATACTTAGAATCTATTTCCTAACAACTAGTATAAAAATAAATCACATATTTTTAGAACCACAAAATCAAATATAATTGTCATTACCATTTTCAAGGTAAACAGTTTGGCGCCCACTGTGGGGCTAAAATAATAGTGATTGTTTTAGTGCTGATTTTCCAAAAACACAAGTTATTCTTCACACTTTTTCTTGTCCAAGAATCTTTGATTTCAAGTCAAAAAATGTCTAACTCAGTGAATGCAGACGAAAACAACGGTCCTGAACATCATGGAAAGAACGGCGTAGCTGTTTCAGGCGTTGGTGTACAACCTCAAAACCCTAGGGTGGCACCAACACCAATCCCCGTGGATGTGGGCTCACGCAACGCCTAACATATCGATATAAGTTCTCATACCGACGGAAGCACACATAGGGAAAACCAACATAAAGCGCAGAAAACTCCAGCTCGGGAGGAAAGAGATGTTTGCCTTCATGTCATTTTTGAAATGTTACAGGCGAAACAAGTGGCTATTGCTCAGCTACAAAGCCATCAAAAAATCCCAAGCACAGCACCCCCGGAAACGGCTCCTCGAGTCGAGCAGGCACCGGAAAGGTCGAGCAACGACGGATCACCAGCCGACCCCGCTATTATGAAGATGCTCGAAGACCTCACAAAGTGAATTGAATTAGGCGAAAAGAAGATAGAAGCTAACGACAAAAAGGTGGAGACC
The DNA here is from genome assembly GCA_005239505.1 of Nicotiana paniculata. Lineage (NCBI taxonomy): Eukaryota > Viridiplantae > Streptophyta > Magnoliopsida > Solanales > Solanaceae > Nicotiana > Nicotiana paniculata. The sequence continues at coordinate 20,104 of ML363073.1, read as the reverse complement.
TATAACTCGAGGGTCGATCAGATTCCGGGCGCGCCCTTGATTCTGAAGGGTGTAGATGCAAAGAAGTTCGTGAAAAATCCATTCCCATCAAGCGCGGCTCCGAAGCCCATCCTGAAGAAGTTCATAATGTCCGTTTTCCTGAAGTTCAACGGGACCTCGGACCCCAATGAGCATATTACTGCCTATACTTGTGCTGTGAAAGGGAACGACTTAAAAGATGACGAGATTGAGTCCATCCTGTTGAAATATTTTGGAAAAACGCTATCAAAAGGGGCCATGATGTGGTATCATAACCTACCCCCAAATTCAATAGATTCGTTTGCCATGTCAGCAGACTCTTTCATGAAGGCGCATGCCGGCGCATCAAAGTCGCTACAAGGAAGCCCGACGTCTTCAAAATAAAACAGAGAGAAAACGAGATGCTAAGGGAATTTGTATCTCGCTTTCAAATGGAGCGAATGGAATTACCACCAGTCTCCGATGACTGGGCAGTGCAGGCCTTCACTCAGGGCTTGAACAAACGAAGCTCGATAGCTTCGAAGCAGCAAAAACAGAACTTTGGTTGAATATCCCGCCGTAACTTGGGCGGATGTGCACAACAGGTAGCTGTCAAAGATCAGGGTCGAGGACGACCAATTGGGAGCCCCCTCGGGCTCAGTATACCCTAGTAGGATCTTAGCGAAGGAATCAAGGCTTCCAGAGAGAGAACCGAGACAAAGCAAGGAAAGGTACTAACCGTACATCAAAGATTGAAGAAACACCCAGAGGCGCAATATACCTCGTAACGATCGAAAAATGGATCGAGGTCAAAATTCCCGGGGACTCGTGAGCAAAGCCGGGTTCGACAGGTACACAGGGCTAATGGAGGCACCCCGGTTATCTAAGTACAAATTCAACATTGATGTTTCGGACATCGTATCAGCCATAGGTAAAATCAAAGATACTAGATGGCTAAAACCCATACTGTCAGATCCTTCACAAAGGAACCCTAACCTGGTGTGCGAATATCACGGCACTCACGGTCATAAGACCAAGGATTGAAGACAGCTCCGAGAAGAGGTAGCCCGACTGATCAGTAAAGGGCACATTCGAGGGTTCCTCAGCGACCGAGCTAAAATCAATTTCGGGAAAGAGAGGCGAACAGGAAAAACAAAACAGAATAACCACAACACGTCATCCACATGATCATTGGAGGGATTGACACTCCGCAGGGACCCGTCGTCAAGCAAACAAAAATATCCATCACCAGGGAAAAGCAAACTCGTAGTTACATACCCGAGGACACTCTCACATTCAGCGAAGAGGACATCGAGACCCTGTCTCAGCCTCATAACGATGCATTGGCAATTTCTTTTCTTTTGAACAAATTTCAAATTAAATGTGTGCTCGTGGATCCAGGTAGCTCGGCCAACATAATCAGGTCCAGGGTGGTAGAACAGCTCGGGCTGCTCGACCAGATCGTGCCCGCCTCAATGGATTCAACATGGGCGAGCGAGACAACAAAAGAAGAGATCACCCTCCCGGTCAACGTGGCAAGTACAACCCAAGATACCAAGTTTCATGTCATCAAAGGTGACATGAGGTACAATTCCTTACTCAGGAGGCCGTGGATACACTGTATGAAAGCAATGTCATCAACCCTTCATCAAATGATGAAATTTCCAACGGGGGACGAAATAAAAACATTATACGGGGAGAAGCATGCAGCAAGAGAGATGTTCGCAGTGCACGATGTGGCACCAACATCGATGCCTTCTGCATCGAAGGAGCCAAAGAACAAGCAAATAGCCATGTAGCAATCACAAACTACGTTCCCGGCTGCACCCGGATGGACGAATAAAAAGGACCGTGTCGCGTCCTCGGAACGAGCAATTGAAACATATCGAAGCTCGAATGCTACCACAATTAAGGTACAACCCCTTCCCTTTCTTATTTACGTTTTCTACTAACTCATGTGCAGGTGTTCAATTGAGAGGAATCGAAGCACCCTCCAGCTCGAAGACCTTAGGTTTTAAAGCATGTGTTACGCTCTTTTTCCCTTACATGCGATTTTATCCCAAATGGGTTTTACCGACGAGGTTTTTAACGAGGCAACATCCATATGCTACCTAAGGAGAACTCATCAAGTATTCAAGGCTTCTCTTCAATAAACCTCAAATACTGGGGGCATCCCCCCGGAATATCACCTCCTCAAAGAAATTGAAATATGACAAAGAGGGTCCCGATAGAAGAATGATGTATCAGACCAAACGGTCGAATGAACCGTGTCCGCGTAGAATAATCGAACCCCCGATGGCGAAAACATGTATGCTTATACCAAGTAATCGAAGGAGTATCTTTTATCATCAAAACGCTTCTGCGCTTCAAAGAATTTTTCTATTTTCACAAGAAACGGCTCCAGGGCCAAAAACTCCCGAACACTCGGGGACTATCATCGACAACCAGCTCATCGAGCCACCAACCTCGAGCTCGTAAGCCCTCCATGAGGCAACATATCGTAAGCCCTTCATGAGGCAACATCTCGTAATCCCTCAATGTGGCAACATCTCGTAAGCCCTCCATGAGGCAACATATCGTAAGCCCTCCATGAGGCAACATCTCTTAAGCCCTCCACGAGGCAATATCTCATAAGCCGTCCATGAGGCAATATCGAATCTGTAAGACCTCGAAGAGTCATGCTCAAGAACATAATCCCTCCATGAGGAAATATCGAATCTATAACACCTCGAAGAGGCATGCTAAAAAACATAAGCCCTCCATGAGGCAACAGCTCGTAAGCCCTACATGAGGCAAACTCGAGCTCGAAAGCCCTCCATGAGGAAACATGGAACCTGTAAGCCCTCATGAGACAACCTCAAGCTCGTAAGCCCTTGATGAGGCAACATCAAAATTTATAAGCCCTCAATGATACAACACCAAATCTGTAAGACCTCAACAAGGCATGACCAAATTTGTAGGCCCTTAAAAAGGCATAATCCCGATATTAAAGTCAAGGCTATATATTTGAACTTGTAAGACCCCTAAAAAGGCATACCCTCGATATAGACGCCGAGACTACCTCACTTGGCACTAAAAGGCTACAGCCAAACATAATGAGCTTCGATCATATCATCTCCAAACAATGCGTAAGAGCCTAAGAGCCGGCCTAAAGAGCCTAAGGGCCAATCTAAAAGAGCCTAAGGGCCAATGCATAAGAGCCCAAGGGCCAGCCTAAAGGGCCTCGAGGCCGATTCAAAAACCTAAGGGTCGATGAGCTCAAGTAAAAACTTGACTCAGGGACTGAGCCCCAAACGGTCAACTATCGACCATTATCGATTGCTCATCAAGAGCAAAAACCTAAGGGTTTATTTTAAAGTCCAAAATTTCGGACCAATTATCAACAAGCATCACAGTCTATTCCAAAAAGCAGAGAAAAGACAAGAAATGACGAAGAACAAAGGCCTTTATATTTATAGTGAAGGTTCAGGGAGATGTATTTACAAGGCTCGTGCCTGGAGCCCTTACAAAAAACAGAGAACGAATAAAAACCTAATCTACCACCGGCGTTGTGCCTCCGACGACTCCCTCGGAGGTTGTGCCTCCAATGACTCCCTCGGAGGTTGTGCCTCCAACGGCTCCCTCAAAGGTTGTGCCTTCAACGGCTCGTCCCCCGGACCCCGGATCTTCAACGGCCTCCTCTCCCTCGGGGACTTCGCCTTCGTCTTCATCATCTTCTGAGCCACTGCTCGAGTCACCATCAGAAGTAAGCAGGACTCCTGATTCCTCTTCTAAGTTCTTCACCCTCTTGATCTCAGCAGACAGGTCGATGCCCCCTACATGTATATCCTCGAGAGCCTACCTCTGAGACTTTAATCGGGCACGCCCCAGGGCTCGGTTCATTTTTAGCTCGGGGACTAATCATAAGACCTTAGTGAGGCAAAATCAAGCTTATAAGACCTCTACGGCAAGCATCAAAATTCAAACCACAAAAGCAAAGACAAAGGAAAAATGAAAGTTTATGCAAAAACAAGACGAAAGATCTCTTTATATAAATGGTGGTACGAATGTACATTTACGACACTCCCACAGGGAGCCCTTTACCGAAAGAAAACCTAGTCTGTCGCTATCATCGGGGACTTCATCTTTTCCCCTCTGGGACTTTGCCTTCATCAACCCCCTTGGGACTAGCGTCCTCGCTAGCTTCTTCCCCTTCGTCTTCAGCATCGGCTTCATCGTCGGTAGAAATGAGGAACTTAGCACTAATCTCGTCCGCCTTAGCCTGCTCCATCTCCTCCGAGAGATCAGAGTCCTTATCATGAATATCCTCGAGGGTCTCCCTCCGGGATCTGCATCGGGCATACTCATTGCTTCTTCTCTCTCGATCGAGAGCCCTCCCCCAACTCCTTCTGAGCATCAGTGGCATCTGTTACATGGTGCCAATTCCCTTCGGAGTATTTTTTGACGTCTCACAAATGGATTTCCGGACCGAGAACAGTTTGGGCTACGCTTTTTCCAATATCACAACAAGATGTGCTGCCCCTGAAATTAGGAAAGCACTCAAGAACTTCAAGTGGGAAGATATTAAGACTCCCACGGGAACTTTTGCCTAAAAAATATAACATATATGTGAAGTTACTTGGACTCGAATTTTGGGAAAAGAATAATTGGTGAAGCATTTCCCACCATCAAAATTTATCTGCAACATGAGTGAATATCTTCCAGTTATCTTTTCTCCGCCAAGGAATGGCCCCACCAGCTCTATAGATAGCTATATCTCCTTCAAATGGAGGGACCTTCTCTTGCACCATCTTCTCCCAACGTCAATCAATTTCCACCTCTTCAATATCAATTACTGGACTAGCATATCGAGACGTGGGATCGCATTGGCTTGCTACCGAGGAATAATTATCAGCCTTAAAATCAGATGACGTTTCACACGGTTAGGGGAGGCACTCCTCAACACGAGAGGGAACTGTCGTTTCGCTCTTAGACGAGCATGAAGAAGAAGTGGGTTTTCTCTTTTTGAGGGACCATCGTAAAAGTTTTGACCATGACTATGTTAAAATTTCAGAATAAGAAGAAGAAAACTGGCAAAGAGGCGTACGCAGAGAAGGGACGAAAGCAGAAGCTGCTAAATGGAGATTTGAAGATGTTGCAAAGGGTGAATATTTGAAAAAAGAAAGGTTGGAATATTTATAGAGGTTTTTCTAAAGCATATTAGAGAAGTTGAAAGGGTGACAAATAGCGGTTCGGGAGCTTTTCGAGAACCCTGCTCTATGCAAACCTTTCTATCACATCAGTTGATGACCTCACGTGGCTGACGTCACGGTAAAGATATCGAAGATCCAAGAATTCAAAATCGTTTCTTATCATTTCACTCTTTAAAATGTGGGGACTATCTATGTACGGCCAAAATTGGGGTGTCCGATTTTGGGACGGTTATGACATCCCATGACTGAACTCGAGGAGCCCGAAGCGGAATTCATTGGTCGATCCCGAGGTATATCCCTCGAGGAAGCACATCGAAGGCTCATTGTGCTCGACCCGGTGTGCAGTATAAATCGGTGACCATCGTAGAAAGGTGGGAAATTCCCAAGAGCACATGGCTAGAGCTGACAAAGTCTGCAAGAGTGGTACAAATCTGTACCAAGCCATTAAATAGTTGTACCAGCTATATTTCTGTACAATAATTATACATGTGCTATGTTGGGATTTCACCTCCTATATAAAGGGGATCCCTGTTATTTTTAGAGGAGATGAATATTGAATACAACAAGAACATTCTATGCCTTCTTAACATACTCAACATTTGTTCTACGGATTTATTGCCTTCATTTATTGTGTTTGTTAATTGTACTTCATTTATTGATCATAAAGGGCAACCCTCGAGGCCCTCCATACTATTATTCCTTCATCGACCGTCGTCTGTTAGGCATTATAGCTCGACCTCGAGGTCCTGCTTCGGCCGGCTCGAGACCCAGTTTTGTAACATCTTAGTTTGCACATCACTACTTTCCTTTACTCTTACCTTATTCTCTTTAGCCCACACTTAGCATCTATTGCCTAACAACTAGTATACAAACAAATCACATATTTTTAGAACCACAAAATCAAATATAATTGTCATTATCATTTTCAAGGTAAACACATACATTGATTCGTAAAAGTTCTTTAATTTTGCGCCCGAAAATGGAAGTTAACAACGAACTTCACTAAAAGTGGGAACTTCAAAAGTTAAAAGTTGAATTGCCCAAATATCCATTAAAAATAAAATAATTTTTTAGCCTTTTATTTATTTAATAACAATATATGGAAGAAACTTTTCGCTTTTATTGTGTCCTTCTAAATATAGTTGTGTTCATTTGAATAGTCACCAACTATTCTTAGCAACCGTTGGATGCCTTCAAGATTAAAACAAAGCCCTCACTATAAAAGCCTTTATATAACTGCTAAAAATGATCAGTCATAAGTAATAAAAGAGCAATTCAACATTGCATCAAGTGGGGATATAATTTTTATCTATTTGTACCGTATGAAATTTTTTTGTCCTAAAAATGGTTTCATTAAAACGCCTCAGTTATATTCTTGCATAATTTCACTCTTTTAAAATTATCTTTTACCATTTATAACAATGTAAGGTCATCGTTATTGTGTAAGCACATAACTATACGGAGAGATTTGAAAAAAGAATACATATGCATTTGGGTTATCAAAAAAGGTGGTTAAAGAAGAAAAGAAAGGTGGTGGATATTGTGGCAGTGATAGAATTTAGTATGCAATTGGTTATGATGACAAATGGCGACGAATAAAATTTAAATGCAAAGTACCCATGTTTACAATTTTTTGGAGACAACTCGTGCAAGGCCTTTTAGAACTGAGCCTCTTCGAAAGTTAGAAGGTTTTCCCTTACGAGATATGACTTTGAAAATGGGGATAGATTACAACGTCAGAGCAACAAATCAAAATGAAAGTGGCAAAATATTTCAGGTTTTAGTGTTTTAAGCTCACACCTCTTAAATTTTTAATTTCCTAAATTAATTTGTGATTTTGGAAAAATTTAATACTTGTTTGTTATGTTAAGGAGTAGTATATTAGTTAGTGTTATAATTAACTTTGTTGTTCTATTGCTAAGTTGAAATTCATAAATTTTATACCATGGTATATACATAAAAATTATGTGAAAGTTTACTTTTAAGTTGAAGGGATGATATAAAGTGGAGTATCCTATTTGGAGAGATCATGTCTTTAAAAGTTTTAAGATGATAAGAAAAATTATATTTTTATTTTAATATTATAAGCTTTTCAGAATACACACGAATCTCGAAAATTACAACAATATTAATTAAACATTCTATTTTTTTTATTTTTTTTTGCATAGATTCACACACATATCAAGTTCTATTTAAATAACAAATAAAATGACACTCGTAAATCAATAAATAAAGATAATTTTATGAGAAAATCAAAGATTCCCATGCTTTTTATGATATAGTTTACATGTTAGTAATAGTGAAGTTACTTATTGGAGGATGGAACAGGAGAAAAACGAAATAATAGTGATAGGTCATCTTATGTTTAATAATTTAATTATGTGTTTCGAAATCTCAAATACCTCATTTCAGCATTTTTCGATTTTCGTGCGCAGTCCGAGTATTCTTCTGGAAGGCTTATATGTTAAAAACTGATGAAACTAAGAATATTGCCTTAACAATTTATTTGAGTTGACTTCGATCAACGTTTTGAGCAAACGGACTCGGATCCTTATTTTGACAGTCCAGGTGAGTCCGTATCGTAATTTGGGACCTGGTTGTATGCCCGGAATCCAATTCGAAGGTCCCTAGCTCAAGTTATTGATTTTTGTTGAAAATTGAAAGTCTGAAGTTTAATGATTTTTAAGAATTGACTGATGTTTGGTCTTATTGATACCGGGTCCGTATTATGGTTCCGGAGCCCGGTACAGGTCCACTATTATATTTTTGACTTGTCTGTAAAATTTAGTAAGAAACGGAATCGATTTGACGTGATTGGATGTCCGGTTGATAAAATAGAAGTTTGAAAGTTTTCTTGAAAATTTCATTTGATTTAGTGTCCAGTTCGTAGTTCTAGGCGTTGTTTTGACATTTTGATCGCGCAAGCGAGTTCGTATGAGGTTTTTGGACTTGTGTACATATTTGGTTTGGAGCTCCGAGGGCTTGGGTGAACTTTGGATAGGCTACGAATGTTTTGAAACTTAGAAAATCTATTTTTTTGTGCTTCAGCTGGTTTCTGGTGTTTCCTTCTTCGCGTTCGCGAAGGTACTCTCGCGAACGCGAAGAGTGAACTGGGGCAGGGTAGATTTTCATCATCGCTAACGCGATAGCTGGGTCGCGAACGCGGAGAAATGGGGTCTTACCCTTCACGAACACGACCAGCTTCTCACGAACGTGTAGCTTTAGGGACCTGGGGAAGGGGACAATCGTTCTTTTACGCGAATGCGAGCACTGGCTTGTGAACACGAAGGCCAGAGGGAGCAGCCTTCGCAAACGCGAAGGATAATTCGCGACTGGGAAAGCCACTTGGGATGCTGCACATTGCGAACGCGGGAAACCCTCCGCGAACGCAAAGAAGGCCTGACGCCTAGACCTTAAAACATTTCAAAAACGGGATTTCTCCAATTTTTCATAACCCTTCCATTAGAGCTCAGCCTAGGAGCGATTTGAAGAGAAAACTCAATACCAATTCATAGATTTGTACTCTTTAACTAATATTCTTCCATTTCTATCAACACCCATTAATTCTTAGCCTTAATCTTTGTTCTTCCATGGTAGAAAACTAGGGATTTAGGAAGAATTTGATTTTTTTTTTGCAAATTGGGAATTTAGACCTCAATTTGGGGTCGAATTCCAAAACTAATTACATAATCGGGCTCAGGATGTAAATTGATTTTGGTCTGAACCTCGGATTTCGACCAAGCGGACCCGGGGTCGATTTTTGAATTTTTGGGGAAAAGTTTGGGAATTCTAAATTTATGCATGGTAATTGATTCCTTTAGCAATATTTGATATTATTGAGTCAATTATGGTTAGATACAAGTGGTTTGGAGGTGGATTCTAGAGAAAAGTTGTGGTTGAGCATTAAGTGATCTTTGGAGCGAGGTAAGTGTTGTGTCTAACCTTGACTTGAGGGAATTAAGAACCCTCAAACTATGTGCTATGTGAAATTTCATGTGAGCGGCGTATATGCGAGGTGACGAATGCTTATGCGCCACCGAATTATCTGTTTTTCCTATTTTTCCGCTTTTCTTTAATTATCTCTTTCTCTTCTTAATTGTTATATGCTCTAAATGTGTTTCCATGCATAACTGCTACCTGTTAATCAATGTCTTCTCTTGTTTATGATATTAGATCTTTTTATAGTTTCATGATCTCCTGCAATTTTCTCAAGTTGGTTTATTTGCGCCTTCTAGTTGTAAATTTCTGGACTGGTCTCACCGTGTAGTATTACTTATGTAGTTTCTCATGTTGTACAAGGTTTCCTGTCTGGTTCAGATTGGTATTTATGAATTGTAAAGGCTTTCCGAGATTTGAATTGTAAATTTTACTGTGCATATTGAGTACTTGGTATTGATATGGTGGGATTGGGTTGCACGCCGCAACAGGTGAAATAAGGGTGTATTGATGTGGTTGAATAAGGATGAATCTATACTGTACTGTGGGATCAAGTTGCACGCTGCAACAGGGGTGTGTGTGTGTGTTGCGGCGCGCAACCCGATAGTATAGATCCCACCGTACAGTATAAGGTAGGATTATGTGTTACGAGTAAATAAGGGAGGATTATGTGATGTACGGTGGGATCTGGTTGCGCGCTGCAACAACCTATGTGTTTCTATTTTCCTGAGCTGTGTTAGTTTTACGGTACTTTCTGTTGAAATTAAGGATTGGTAATTCTGCATGTCGCTGGCTATTTCCTGAAATTTTAGCTATTATTTTCAATTGACTGCTTTATTTTGTTATGTATTTCCTTTTCTGTCTTTATTATATATTGCGTATAGGTTGTAGTGTGAGTGAGCCGCCTTAGCCTCGTCACTACTTCGTCGAGGTTAGGCTCGACACTTACAGAGTACATGGAGTCGGTTGTACTCATACTACACTTTTCACTTCTTGTGCAGATTTTGGCATTGGTCCCAGCTGATCGAGAGGCGTAGCAACTCGGACTGGTTCATTGGAGACTCAAGGTAGATCTGTTGGCGTCCGTAGACCTTGAAGTCCCCTTCTATCTTCCCCTACTTTTACTGTTTCTTTTTGTTCAAACAGTTGTATTTCTTTCAGACTTTGATTGTAGAAAATACTATAAGTTCGTGAATTGTGACTCCAGATCCGGATTGTAGTAAATATTATGGGCATTTATATTGTTCCACACTCGCTTTATTTCGTTTTGTCTTAATTGACTTTATTTATCGAAATTGAATAGTAATTGGCCTAACAGTTCTCTAACGTTGACTTGCCTAACAAATGAAATGTTAGGCGTCATCACGGTCCCAAAAGTGAGAATTCCGGGTCGTGTCAAATTGTTACAAAGAAATGTAAATTAAAATTACACAAGCTTTTATGATAATAAGTTCATTTGATATCCCATAGAGATAAGTTAATGTAATTTTAAATATATAAGTACGATCATATAACTCTATTTTATGGGAAGATGTTATTGAAAATAATGGTGAAATTGTTGAACAAATTGAACGATCATGATAAAACAATCATATGCTTTTCTAATGTTGGAATCTCAATTTACAAATGTAGTATGCCAACAATCTTATGTACTTAAATATCTTATTATTAAGTAGAGTGAAATTATACTAAATATCTTGATTTCTTTTCTAGCTTGGGAACTTTGATAACAACACTCCTGATAATGACAAAGCAGCCTAAATGGATGAAAGAAATATGCATCACGAATATCATTTATAAAAAAGTATTAGGTAAGATATACTTTCTTACATATTTTCTTTTATCTCATAAATCTAATAAGGTACAAGTATGACATATATCTAATTAAACTATGATACTGTTTTATTAAGAGCTATATGACTCGATATATACGCACGTGCGAGAATCTAGTAAATGAATATAAGAAGTCAAAAGACTGGCAAATTCAATTCTAGAGCTGCGAGAAACATGAACTTCTTTTCAAGATGATCCCAAGTCTTGTTTGAGAATGTGCTCATCTGACAGTTAATCTACGTGAATGCCAGAAAGACCCATAAGACAAAAATGAGCTTTGGCACCCTTGAAAAAGCACACCACAAGCATGGCTGCCTTGACCATTTTATCCAAGCCGGACACCTACCCCCATACCTTCAATATAATAAGCAAATAAAATAACAAGACATGTAATGATAAGAGGTTATAAATGCATGTAATTAACAAGGAAAAAGGTTGTGCTCCTAGATTATTCAGATCATGTAATTAACAAGGAAAAAAGTTTTATTCACATATCTTAACCAAAGTGCAAACATATAATATTACATAACGTACAGAAAACTATGTATGAACAAAAAAAATACAATAATGTTAACTGTATAAACAACTATTGGTACTCTAGTAATATTTTCTTATTCCGTCAACACAAGATTTGACTCCATATTGCGATCATCGTTTGTCGAGGTGAAGTCAAGACGGAATTTCAGCAGCAAAAAGACGTTGATTATCACTCAAATTGCTTCTTCATACTTCGATAGTGTAGTGTTGTTGGGCGATAAGGGTGTGACACACGCGCAGTCTTGTAATATGATCCTTGTTACAATAAAATTTCTGTCAAAATATAATACATTTCTTTCTTACTTTGGTGGGATTAAGGGGTTTATATTCTTTAATTTCGCTCCCAGTAATTTTCTCTTATTACATATTTTACCTGTCAACTGCACCGCATGACTGTCAACTTCCTTAATGCTTGTTAGTTGCGAAGGCAGGCCTAATAAGAGATGATACATTTAAGAACATCAATAGGGAAATAAGTGACAAGAGTCCTTAATCAGAGATCTCGGGTTCGAGTCCCGGGTATGGAGTCGCCTTTGTTAGGGAGCGCTCCCAACGTGGGATTTTCCGACGCGAATTCGGATTTAGTCGGACTCTAATATGAGTACCGGACACCGGGTAGGAAACCAAAAAAAAAAATCATGACAAGAGTCTCCATGCAGATGATTATGCCGCCCATCCCTAACTGATTCCTTTTATCCTGACAAAGTATATATCAAAAAATCTCAAGTAGAAATGTTCAACAACTTACCAACAACATGAAGCCCTAGGCAATTCAAATCTCAAGAATTGAACTAATGCACATGTCTCTACAGGGAATCCCATTCCACATCTATAGTGGTTGTCGGAAAAAATATAATATAAAAGATTGATCAACTAATGGGTCAATTACAAGCATGAAAATATTTAAAAACATTACCAACCAAACTCCAAATCAGATACTATTCCGTATTCATTACGCAGTGATCTTACATGGTTTATAAAGTTAATCTTAGTTGTATAACTTTTACCTCAACTGCAAATGAAAATTTCACTTATTAATTAGATAGCACCAGTAAAATTAGAGAGCAAAGAGGAAGAAGAAGAGATAGTTTGATCAGAGAGAACCACTTTGATGTCCAACTTTGTCGATTTCATTCAAGGAGATATCGTTCAGTCAGTTGGGAGGTTCACACTTCAGATGATTAATTAGTTGCCTCTTTTCTGTTTTTATTAGTATGGGAAAAAAGAAACATTAACAAAATTTATTCAATCACCCCTTATTTAAATAATTCTCAAAGCAATTAGTCACCAACTCCTAAATTACTTCATGAGTTTATAAAACATAGCAAGTTCGCAGCTCTAGGAAGACCACAAATCCATACTCTATATAAAATCTGCAATCTAAGCTCCTGATTTAGACCTTATAGCACAAAAAAGAGTTAAACAAATTAGAAATAAACTCGATGCCTCAAATCACATCAACCAACATCAAAAACACGAATCACACCTCAATTCAAGCCTAACGAAAATTAAAAAATTCCAACTTCTATAATCGACGCCAAAACCTATTAAATCATGTCCGACAGACCTCAAATTTTTCACACGGAGTCATAAATAACATAACGGACATGTTACAACTCCCAGAACCATAATCCGAGCCCGGTAACCACAAAGTCAACTCTCAGTCAAACTTCTCAATTTCCAAAACTTCTAATTTTCTAACTTTCGTCATTTCAAGCCTAAATCAACTACGGAACTCCAAATCACTATCCGAACACACTCTTAAGTCCAATCACCCCACGGAGCTATCGGAACCATCAAACTCCATTCCGAGCCATTTACACATAAGTCAACGTCCGGTCAACCTTTTTAACTTAAGCTTCCAGCCTTGAGACTAAGTGTCTCAACTCATTTTGAAACATTCCCAAATTGAACCAACTACCCCAGCAAGTCACCCAACAATAATTTAGCATAAAATAAATATTCAATGAAGGAATAAGTTACAACACTCAAAACGACCCGCCAGATCGTTACATTAAATATTTCTCATTTGAAATCTAACTTAAATCAATTTGATTAGACTTTTATTTTTGGTGAACACTCTTAGTAAGATGCTTCTCAGCTCATCACATTACATTTTGAAAGAGTTGTCTACGCGGTCGTTACGATAAATATTCTCATTTGAAATCTAACTTAAATCAATTTAATTAGACCAAATAAATCTAACTTAAATCAATTTAATTAGACTTTTATTTTTGGTGAACACTCTTAGTCAGAAGATGCTTCTACTTCTTTTTTTTTTTTTTTTTTTTTTTTTTTTTTTTTTTTTTTTTTTTTTTTTTTTTTTTTTTTTTTTTTTTTTTTTTTTTTTTTTTTTTAATTTAAGAGCTCCCCAGTGCCAAGATGTACATAGAGGGGGCATAAACCAAACCTCTAAGATGAAAGTTGGGATGGACTAAGTCCATCCATTACCATTTAACTAGTCCAACAAGAATTAGGAGGGTTGCTCCTTAAATAGATTAGCTCATAAAACAAAGAAACTAAGAAAGATCAATCAGCCTTGATGAAAAATAAAGGACCTCTTTCTTATCCTGATTTTGAAATTTGGCATCCCTTTCTCGTCATTCTTCAATAAGGATATAAAATGCCTTGGAAGATTTATAGCCTCAGTGAAGAACTGACTCTTCCTCTCTACTTCAGCTATATTAGCTAGGAGGTCTGCTCGGATGTTACCTTCTCTGAGAGTGTGAACATAATGAAAATTTTCAGTTAGGTTCATTGCTTGAATCGCTGAGATCTTATCCTCTATATGCCAATTAATAGAAATTTCTCCTCTTATCATCCGGATAACAACAAGAGAGTCTGACTCAACTGTCAACCTGTTGACGCCATAATCTAAGCACCATCTAACTCCAGTTTTGATTGCTTGAGCTTCAGCTGAATTGTTGGAGCAACTACCAAAGTAAACAAGGAAAGCCATGATCAAATGTCCGAGATGAGCTCTTAACACCCCTCCACCTCCTGCATTACCTGAGTTTCCTTTGCTACAACTATTAACATTTAATTTGAATTCTCCAACACTCGGTTTATCCTATCTCACCGGAAGAATGTATAGTTGAGGTTGATTATGTCTACCAATTGACATATCCTCGGGAAAGAAGACATAAAAGGCAGAGAAGGAAATTCAGAAGAAAGCAACAGTATTTGATCAAATGATTCTATGAATTGAACTTCTGTTACCCTCATATTTGTAGGTATATCTGTATTTTCATATTTTCCAACAAATAACAGAGGGGAGACATTGCAATATTATGTCATGAACTTTGTTTTGTGGTTTGATGAGCCACAATCTGATGAATTTGGCCTGAATACCACCAATAGAGTTAATAGACAATCCACAAGCATCTTGAAAATATTTCCAAACTTTTACAGTCACATCACCATAACAAAATAAATGGTTTGTAGTTTCCATATTATTATTGATGCAGTAATAACATTTTGAGGGCCTATGAACACCAAACTTGATCAAAGAGTCATCAGTTGCAAGCTTACCATTTAATAATCTCATAACATGAGAAGATGCTTCTCAACTCATCACATTACATTTTGAAAAAGTTGTCTATTCAAGTAGAGCTTAAAATGATTTCTTTTATTAATTTTTTGCACAAAAACCTAATTTCTTATAATTTTTTCTAGCATCAACTTAACAACAACATATTCAGTATAGTCCCCACAAATATTATTTGAGTTCTCTTCAAATACGTTTTTGTATTATTTCAAATCATGTCTCCTAAATGATATTCTCATTAATTGATCTTTCTCTAATATCTGTAAATATTTTTAGACTAACGAAAGCTTGCAATAATATAGTCTAACCTTGAGATGGTTATCATAAACTTATACATCTTGATAATATTCTACTCTCTTGTTTTAACTATTTTATTCTATTTATAATTGGTAATGTAAAATTAATCTTTCATTTTTTTCATGTCATTTTATATTTTACCGTTAAATTTATGTTGCAGTACTCCTTTAGTAGGTTTACAAATATTATAGTTATGATTATCACAAACTCATAAGTCTTAATTATATTCTACTCTCTTTTTAAAGCTATTTTATTCTATTTATAATTGATAATTTAAAAGATAAGCTTTCAAAAATTTTATGTCATTTTACAGCTTACTATTTTACTGTTAAATCGTTGTTCCAGTGGTCTTTAGTAGGTTTACATATAATATAATTATGGATGGACTAATTTCAGCATATTGTTTAATAAAAATAAATTTTGACTGTTGGAAAAATAAATTAAGTTTGACTAAGAAGTTGAAATATTTTATCTTAATTAAAAAAAACATCTAATAACACTGTTAATTAGATCTATAAATGAAAAAATATTAATCTAAAAGCCAAATAATACAAAGAGTTTTACGGGAAGTGGGACAAATTTAAGTGGGGCCATTCGCCATATGATCAGGGCTCATAAATTATGATAGCCTCAAAGAAGATGTGGATGAGCCCCCATCAGCTGATATATGTATTTAAAAAGTTTAAGTGAAGCCCACATATCTCAAATACTGATATAAATATTTGGGTCTATTTGTCATTTAACACTGACCAGAAGCTCCTCAATTGTAGTAGTAGTATAAATACGGCTGCAATGAATGAAAAGACACTAATAACCCTGTAAAAGCAGGCAAACATGTTCACATCGGAGAATATTTTAGGAAATAAACAGAAATACCATGGTCATTTGGTCAACACATTGACCAGAAGCTCCTCAATATTGTCGCTTATTAATAATAGTAACTAGTTCCTCAATCGAGTTTAAAAACGATACTTACCTCAAGCAAATCGAATCACTCCGCTAGCAAGAGCTTGCTTTGCGAATCGGCCTCCGAACTCCTCGAATCTAGTCACAAACAATTCGATACAATCAACTCAGGCTATTAGAATCAATTCCAGATGAAAATGCTAAATTCTTAATCAAAAGTCAACTCAAAAGTCAACCTCCCGAGCCCTCGGAATCTAATAAAAGTTACAAAATCCGAAAGTCCATTCAACCTACCAAATTACGACACCAAATAATCACTCAAAATTTAACTCTCAAATCTGTAACCTAGAACTCCAAAAATTCCACCTCAACGACGCACGATCTAGGTGAGAAATTCAATGGGGAAACAATATTATTGAATAAAAAAATGATCAAGAGTGTCTTACCTAAAGAAACCTCTCGAAAATTCTCTCAACAATTGCCTTAGTCCGAGCTTGAAATGCCCAAAATGATCAAAATCACGAAACCCTCGAGTTTTAAAATACTGCCCAGCCATTTCGCTTCTGCGGATCATTTAACCACACCTGCTGTTCGGCTTTTGCGGTCAAAGCTCCGCATCTGCGAAGTTACATTGGACACCGACCTTGTGCACATGCGACCACTAATCCGCTCCTACAGCCTCGCTTCTACGATAATTCTTCCGCTTCTACGGACCTGCCTCACTAGGCCCCCTTTCGCTTCTGCGATGCTCCCTCCGCATCTGCCAATAGCCACAATAAAATTGAAGGAAAATCATAACTATAATGCATTTGTAAAACGCTACAAATGCAGTTAAAGAGTTGTGTGTGAAATTTTCGGATTGGGATATGATACTCTCAAAAGAAAGGGAAATTTGAGTGGGCACATGTCTCCCAAGAATTACGGCTAAATGAGAAGTTATTTTTTTACTGTATCCATTTTAACTTAACTAGTATTAGAACCCGTGCGATGCGTGGATCATATTTAAAAATACTAATTATTTCAAATTGTGATAACTCGTATTATTTAAGCATATTAAATTTCATTATTTTGAAAAACAAAAATTCAACTTCCATTTTGACTCAATATAATATATCTAATAAAAAAATCTATATGAAGTTAAAGGAAGCATATCATAATCGAATAATATTTTTTTACTATTGTGTCCACTATTTTGTATTATTGTATTATAATTTTTATTTGGGATTTCCCTTGCCGTCGAAAGATTGCAATTTAGGAGGATGATAACGGGCATGCATCTTCAAGTTATCAATTTTTTGCGTATACGGCTTTGAATATGTGAGAGATAATATGAACGATGAATTAGACTTATCTTTAATAGCCTCCGTGATTAAGTCCTTCAATTTCTCAACGGGAATTAGACCTGCAGCGGAGACTTGGATCTCCTTGGTTGTCATTGCTTGCTTTTCGGAGGAGTCTCATTTCTCTTGTAACCTTTGAATATTTAAAGGTATTTGTTTGTATTCTCCTTCTACTATGCTATCCAACTTATTTTTTATCTTCGAAAGTTTAACTTCTTGATCTTGCATGCGCTTTGACAAGCCTTCAACTAATTTCGTCAAATTTGCGAGTTGTTCTTCTACGGTAGAAACGTCAATAACCATTGCTTGCATGATGTCTGTCGAGGATAAAGAATGAAATAGATCATTATTGGAGTAGAGCTTGGAGGTCACATTAATGGAGACTAAAGTAGATCCAGCTCTCAAGTCATCATCATAAGCTTGCATGAAAGGTTTCTCATACTTAGATAAACTAAGTTGGGAAAGAACCTTTTCGGCCTTTTTGGTGACGTCATTCCCTTTTTTGGGTCGTGCTTGTAGAGGATCTTGCTTCTTTTGAAGATGAAGATCCAAAAATAGGGGTTGACACGAACGAAACTTGGAGTGCTTGTTGTCCCAAAGGGCTTGCTTTACTTCTTGTATCTGGCCCAATGCTTCCAAAGGTAACATTGAGGATGCTTTCCACATCAGCATAGAACTTGGAATTAGCAGCCTCACTGGAAGTTGATCTGGAGTAAATATTTTGTGAATCCATTTCGATGTTCTTGAACTTTGGTGATTGAAAAGTTGAGATGAGAGGTAGAGATTGTCCCACTGGGCGTGCCAGAATTTATAGACAATAAATTTGTGTTAAGAAAATAAACTCAAGACCGAAAAATATTACAACAATCATAGTATTTTATTTCAAATATTTGAGTGTACAATATCTGTGAATCCTCTGATTTTTATTTCCAATAGTAAATAAATCCAAGGGCCTTTGAGCTAAATCTTAAATATTAGTTGTTGCCACGAACATTGATCTTGAATTCAACTAGTACAAACTTCAATTTGAACTAGTACTCCTTGAATCTTGATTTGTTCTTCATTCTTGAGATTGAGCTTGATTTCTTGAGCTTGAACTTGAACTTGATTGCTTGAAGCTTGAAACTTGTAGAGAAATTTGCGACGTTTGATCCAAGAGCTCTCTCTTGTTTATTTTTATAACTTCTGGTGGTTTTTCTGTGGCGGCTCTAAACAATAAAATAATTCATATTTTAAAATTATCACTTTAATTGAAAAAACTCTTTAGCCCACAAGAATCCATAACTTATATATTTTGGGGTAGAAAAGGGGTGTGACAATTACCTCGAGAACCGATAAAAGTATTGTTGAAGCGTGGGATGACGCGTGCTCGGGACATTAAATGAGGAGAGACGTGCGTCTAATCAAGCGTCATAAATTTTTTAGAGGGGGTCATAGAATTTTCCGCCAAGAAAGGTATTGATATCTTCACTAACTTCCTGGTGACGCAAGGATGTGCGCCACCAGAAAGCAGGGGGACTATCTGTATAGGATAA
Organism: Nicotiana paniculata; assembly: GCA_005239505.1. Taxonomy (NCBI): domain Eukaryota; kingdom Viridiplantae; phylum Streptophyta; class Magnoliopsida; order Solanales; family Solanaceae; genus Nicotiana; species Nicotiana paniculata. The sequence goes on along the minus strand of ML363073.1, from coordinate 984 downwards.
AATATGTTCATATTAAATTCTCGCATAATAGAGTAATACATGGAGCCGAAAATAAATGGAAAGCGATGCAAGTGGAAATCAAGTTTGCGGACAGCAATCTCGGTTGTCCCCGAAGAGAATATTGCTCATAAAGACAAATAAATGCTTGTCACACGGTAGCATTTAATAGAGAATACTCTGCAGAATTAATATATAGTCCATTATAGAGAACATGACATTCATAACCTGCGTTACACATTCTTCAATGATCCCCATAATTATCATTTAAAAGGGGTTTGATCCTAGGACGTTGCTCCTTAGGTGCAATTATAAATAGTGAGTTCAACAGCCACTAGAGGGTCACAAATTTTCTGACCAACTCATGCTATATACTATTCAAAAGTACAATAATATTTTATTTCTTGCTTATTAGTATTGCTATTATTGCCTTCGGAAGCTCTACTCCTGGAACCAAGCTATTCGCTGTCTTATTTCGATTTTAATGTTAAGTCTTGCATTCTTATTTAATTTATTTATTATTTGGAGAACAAATTGATTCGCTTGCCTATAAACCACGTATAAATTAGCATGTACCGTTTTACGGGTAAAAAATGAGGTTGGAAAACTTTAACTATATGTTAACTTTTTTAACTTTTAAAAAGATTTAAAAGCACGTTTGAGAAATAAAATATTTAGAAGTATTTTTTAAAAACTTGGTCAAATACAATTTTTTGCTCAAAAGTGCTTTTCGTATTAATTAGAAACTACAAATTACTTCACATCAAAAGTAATTTTTTGAAAAGCACTTTTCAAAATAAACTAATTTTAGAAGCTTTAGGCCAAATAGGTTAATAATCCCCACTTAAAATTCAGCAGTAATTTAAATAATTTGGTTGTACTTTTATTTGACTCGTAAATATATACATAAGTTATGCGAGAATCAACGTATTATGTGAAACAAAATGCAAATGAGAATATATATATATATATATATATATATATATA
>MDKI01213493.1:0-28811 GCA_005239505.1 Nicotiana paniculata | reverse complement strand
ATATATATATATATATATATATATATATATATATATATGTATGTATTGGATCGGGCTGCACGCTGCATAAGTTGTGATATGCTACCTAATGAGTAAGAGTGCAGAGTGTGAGCATTGGCATATGAGTGTAGAGTCACGAGTGACTAAGAGGCTTGCCCGAGAGGCTTTATTTTGTGAGTGTCAATGTGCCCGAGTGGCTTTTTTATGAAACTACTATTTTCATTTTTCTTTACACTGAGCCTCTTTGATAAATGTTGGCTAAGGTTTTATACAAGTTTAAACAGAAAAATTGGAGTTTTGTGAAATCTTTGGTAAACGTGGACTCTTGACTGGATCTATAAACTTTACTGCTACTTATTTTTATGAAACTATAAAGTTTAAAATGCTTGTCACTTCACTCATGTTTTAGGTACTTTGGTTACTTACTGAATTGGCGTACTCACGTTACTCCCTGCACCTTGTGTGAAGATTCAGGTACCAGGGCAGAGCGATAGTTGAACCACCCCTTTTTGGAGCATTGTTCGAAGATTACGAGATAGATGCTCGGCGTCCGCAGCCTAATCTTTCTCCTTCCTACTCTGTCATTTTACTTTACTTCCCATACTTATTGTAGTAGAGATTGTAGTTGACTATACAACTTCTTAGATGCTCATTATTGTAGTACAGAATTTTACTTTACTTCCCATTCTTAGATGCTCATGATGGGCCGGATATGTAGTGAGAACTGTTGAGTGTTTGACTTCTGTATGGAATTAGCACATGGCCTCGAGTTGTGAGTGTATAGGAAGACCTCTTATGTTGTTCAATTGTGGAGCAAGGCGTATCCTTCTGTTGTGTTATGAGTTCCTGGTGGTGTCATTTGGGCTGATCATTGCCCCAATAACGCCCATGTAATTGATTAACGGTGTATTCCAACCGTATTAGCACTCCTTCGTTATTGTATTCATTGATGATGCCCTGGCGTATATGCGTCTAGGGGTAGCAAACTCAGTATTTGAGGAAGGTATCATAAAGATTTATGGAGGAGAAGCTCTATGCAAAGTTCTCCAAGTGTTAATTTTGGCTCAGTTCAGAAGCATTCTTAGGACACGCGGTGTCCAGTGAGGGTATCCATGTGGTCAGGCGAGTAAGGGTAGAGCTTGCAGAAGCTCAAGATTCGTTTGAACTCAGCTCTAGTGTTGGTTCTACCATCAGCTTCAGGTTCTTATACCGCGTATCTCGATGCCTTGAGGTTAGGCATTAGTTGTGTTTTAATGCATAAGGGTGTAGTGACTGCGTGGTAGTTATGGTCTTCAGAAGTGTATAGAGAGATATCAGTTTGAGGCTAAGCAGGCAGGGGTATCTCCTGCGGGTTGTCCTGGGGTGTGTGACCCTTATGTTGTTCTGTAGTATGTTCTCTTCTACCAGTAAATGATATATGTTGTAATTTAAGTATAGATCGCTTGTGGAAGTTCGCAGGACTATTACAATGGTGAATGCGTGATTTGCAGATGAATTGAGCTATTAGACGAGTTGTGTTATTACGGGCATTGTGAGTTATTGTTTGTCTTGATCGTTGGCTTTGAGCCAAGTGGGGAGTCTGTTAATGATAAGTTGATTGCACAATTATGTGTTGTATTGGTTTCAGTTCGAGGTATACTGGTAGATCAGTCATGACGTGCAGAGGTGGAGTTTGGGAATGACTCTAGTAATGGAAATTCTTCAATACAGATTGTAATGTACTCTATGGGTAAATGGGTTATATCGAATGATGGAGTGGTAATTGTAAAAAGTGCAGTGTGCGCAGTGTATGAATTGTCTGGTGGCTTCAAGTGAGTGGATTACTTTCCTAATATGATAGTGTGCAAACATGTCAGGTCGATTCTGTCTAATTGGTTAGTGTAATTGAGATTTACGTTGGAGGGTTTCAAGACTTGTGGCATTATCTTATCATGGTTTCTGCATATCAGTATCATGTAGGTGAAGGTAATGGCTATAGATTCGCCGGAAGTCTATTCAGGGTAAGTATTTAGAATGTGGTACTTTTGGAGATATTGAGAGAGTATTCAACGGCTTATGAGCCTCAGACGGTATGATTTTATGCTTGGGTCTCGTGTAGTGAGTCTGGGTTGAGGATTGAGGTATTATGGCAAGGAGAAGTACTGATTCGAAGATAATTGAGAAGAACTTTGATAAATAGGACAGTTTGGTAGTAGGTCGGATCGGCATGGTAAGGGATATGATTAGTTCTTCGGGTTCTTATGAGGTAATGAGTTTTTATTGGTGTTTCTTAGCAATGCTCTTGGATTTTTGGTGGCATGTCTAGATTGATTGAGTTAGAAGGATTCAGTCCTGACAATTCGGTGTTGTACAAATGGGATTCATATAGTTCCTGATGATTTCTACCACAGTTAGAGATGTATATTTTCTACTGGCGTGAGGTGCATGCGATGTATAGTTATTTTTCTTCTAAATGGGGTCAAATGGAAAGTACTTAGCTAGTTGGGTACGTAGTTGCTTGTGGCTCGGAAGGGGTTATGAAGTTCCCATAGTTATCATAGGATGGCATCTTGTATGCGGTACGATTTGTAGAGTCGATATTTGCATGTGTGAGGTCACGGTTCAGTTCTAGAAAGGAGGTAGATGATATCACTATTGGGTGGCTTGATCGGGGGTATACATTTCAGAAATGGAAATAGGTGGAGTTAAGGGAGCTTCATTAGTATTGTGACGCACTTTTGTTGGATCGACTGCAGATATTCAAGGTTGCTTGGTGACACGGAAGAATTATAGGGGTATCCCTCGTGGAATGATTGAGTATTTGGGATGTGTTATGTACTCAAGCGGTGGAGTTGAGATCAAATATAGTAATTTGTATGCTTCATGGACTTCGAGACTGAGAGTTCTCATAAATAGGTTATTTTGTGGTAGTGAACTATGAAGATATGAGTAAAGCTAGTCAGATGTTAGTATGAACCATGGTTCGATCATTGTGAACTTTCGGTGAGTAATCTATCTGTGTGGGCGACCAAAGTTGATGTAGGGTTATTGGTAGGCCTGTATGAGTGTATATTATGCACCGGGTCAAAATTGTTGACTCCGAATTTCTATTGTTGAGGGATGTACCATTCGATTGTTATTAAGTTTGTTCATATTCAGGTGATATATGAGTTACCCTTCGGTGTTGCGAGGAGTGGTGATTGTTAGTTATGCCTTTATGGTGCGAATTTATTTGGGCTTTATAGCGGTATTTGAGTAAGGTAGGTAATTGGGTATTGCGAGGTTGAGACATATTGGTTATGTTCTTTCGGATTCGTGTGGCATGGTATCGTCCGATTTCCCCGTGGTTATAGCAGTGCACATTGAGTACTTGATGTCGAATTGTGCATGGTTATTGATTTTGAGAAAAGTAACTCGAAATATTTTATGTGGACCAGTGTGTGGATGGAATCACGCATTGTAGCAGAGTTATATGGGAGTATGATCCTTGGTGTCAGATTCGTTTGTTTTGACTTTTCGATGTGTGCCATACTCTTAGCATGATGTTGACATGGTACTTGCTAATGGAAGGATAGTCCTCTCGTGTGAATCTTTTATATAATTTGGTTACATTGGGATGTTTCTATTGAGTGCACGAGTTGCACATGTTATGGATTTGAATTGTATTGATGTGTCATGTCATCAGAGTGGTCGTGTGGGATGAGAAGAGGTCATTGGACCTTGAATGAATATTGTCAGAATTGTCTACAACATATTTGGAAGGATAAATATCGGGAGTCGGCTTTGAAATCTACTATAATTCCTGTTTGGGTAGGGAAGCTTCATGTCTGACTGATCGGATTAATGGTCGCTAGTTTCTACGTGTTTCTTTCCCCATCAGCATTAGATGGAAGTGTTAGAGCAAGGCATTGCTTGATAAGTGGATATGTACCAGTATTGGGTTGTTTTGAGCAGTTATTGTGATTAGGAGTTATCGTTATGGGTGTTTGAGTCATGCGGTATATTATGTGATTACATCTTGGGTTACAGATACGGCTTGATACATCGTGTTCAGACTTGTTCTGTTTGTAGTTGGGGAATTTTGATCTTGTAAATTATCCCAGAGGTAGTAATTTGGTTTTAAGGTTGATGGGTCAGGATTGCATTTCGAAATTTTAACTGTTTTGTGCTATTGGACCTATATAAGATAGGGTGACGTGGGATCACCCCTGAGTATGTGCATGGTAGGCTACGCGGCAGTTTGATGGTGTTGGAGAACAACTCTTGGCACGTTCGAGGATGAACGTATGTTTATGTGGGGGAGGATGTAACTACCCGGCCGGTCGTTCCGAGAGAAATAGCCCAGTTTTCCCCCGTTTCTGCTTCATTATTTTTGGTTCAACTTCATTATATTGTGATAGATTGGTTATCGGGGTTCAGAGCGATTTTTGGAGAGAAATGAGACACTTAGTCTCTTATCTTGGTTCAATAGTTGGAAAAGTCAACCAGAAGTTGACTTGTTGGTAAACGACCTCGGAATGTAAATTTTGTGGTTCGGATAGCTTCGTTAGGTGATTTGGGACTTATGAGTGTGTTCAGAATGTGGTTTTGATGTCTAGTGTAGAGTTAGGCTAGAATTGGTGAATGTTAGTTTTTGGCGATTTTCGGTCGGCAGTGGAAAATACGCTATCGGGGTCGGAATGGACTTCCGAAAGTTGGAGCAAGTTCATAATTCAATTTTTGAAATGTGTGCAAAATTTTAGGTCATTCGGACGTGTTTTGGTTGGTTTCGGCATCATTGGCGAAATTTAGTAGTTTCAAAGTTCATAGGATTTAATTTGATGTGACTTTGGTGTTTTTGCATTGTTTTTTGTCTTTCGAAGGCTCGACTAAGTTTGAGCGAGGTTATGGGATATGTTGGCATGTTTGGTTGAGGTCCTGAGGGCCTCAGGTGAGTTTCAGGTGGTTATCGGAGTGTGTTTGGCCTCAAAAGGACTGTTGTAGCTGCTGCAATGTTTACCCACTGGTCTCCTTATATGCGATCGACATAGTGGGGCTGCGATCACATAGGCTTGTTCTGAGGTAGCCGTTTTTCTTCTATGCGATCGCCCATGTGGCCGCGATCGCGTAAGTGAGGGAAGGGGAAGCAATGCGATGGCGTTTGGACTGGTGCAATCGCATAAGTATTTGGGCGTGTGGTCTGCCCGTTTGCTCTATGCGAACGCGTGTGGTGGATGCGAACGCGTAGAGTGGGAATTTCCTGTGCTTCGCGAACGCGTTCTTGTGCTGGGCAATGTTTTTATAAAAGCCTTTTTTTGCAAATTTTAGTCTATTTTCCTCCATTGTTAAGCGGTTACGGAGCTCTTTGAGAGGGATTGAAAAGGGAATCGGAGAGAAACACTTGGAGGTAAGATTTTTTACTTCATAACTCGATTGTATGTTGTTTTATAAGTAATTAAATCGTAAATTAGTTTGATTTGAACCCAAAATTGGGGAAGTTAGGTCATGAAAAGATTGGGACTTGGGTTGAGTAATCAGAGGGGAAATTGTGGTCCGATTTTGATGTTATTGATCTGATTACTGATTGAAGCGGAGCATTTGGGAGCCGATTCGAAGGGAAAGGGAACCGCGAAGTAGTTTTTGGGATTTTTTGAGCTAAGTAACAATTGTAACTCTAAACATGAGGGTATGAAATCCCGGTATTTTATATTGTTTTGGTAAATGAGGTGACGCACATGCTAGGTGACAAGCGTGTGGGTGTGCACCTATAGGGATTGTGACTTGGTCCATCCCGTAGCGACTATTAAGCCGCGTATTCGATTGGAAACCTTACGACATCCTATATTTTAGAAATTTATACTTGTTTATGGGCAATGATCCATGTTTGGGGCCTCGTGCCGGCCTGTTTAGACCCTCAGGGGTATTTTTACACTATTCTTACACCATCCTAATAGAACATTTGTGAACTCAATCATGTTTATCACTTGTTGTTATTTTCACTGTTATCACATTGTTTTTAAAATCTAGGAGGTATTTTGGGCTGAGTCACGTGAGATGAGATGAATTGCCCGAGTGGCTTGTGAGGATCGGGTTGCACGCCGCAATAATATAGATTATATAAGGATCAGGCTGCACGTCGCAACAATATATATATAATTGGATCGGGCTGCACGCCGCAGCAATACAATTATATACATACATATATATATATATATATATATATACATATATATGTATGTATTTATTGGATCGGGCTGCACGCCGCATCCGTTATTATGTGGTACCTGATGAGTGAGATTGTTGAGTGTGAGGATTGAATTATGAGAGTAGAGTCACGAGTGACTAAGAGGCTTGCCCGAGAGGCTTTACTTTGTGACTGACACTGTGCCCGAGTGGCTGATATTTTTATGAAACTACTGTTTTTATTTTTCTTTAGACTGAGCCTCTTTGATAAATGTTGACTAATGTTTTACACAAGTTTAGACAGAAAAACTGGAGTTTTGTGAAGTCTTTGGTAAATATGGACTCTTGACTGGATCTATTACCTTTACTGGTACTTATTTTTATGAAACTATAAATTTTAAAATGCTGGTCACTACACTCATGTTTTTACATACTTTGGTTATTTACTGAGTTGGCGTACTCACGTTACTCTCTGCATCTTGTGTGCAGATTCAGGTTCCGGGGCAGAGCGATAGTAGAACCACCCCTTTTTGGAGCATTGTTCGGAGATTGCAAGGCAGCAACTCGGCGTCTGCAGCCTACTCTTTCTCCTCCCTACTCTGTCATTTTACTTTACTTCCCAGACTTATTGTAGTGAAGAATTTTTAGTTGACTGTATTACTTGTTAGATGCTCATGACGGTTGACTCCAAATGTTGGAGATGTTTTCAGATTTTCTAATCATTTTTATTGTTTTGAAATGCTTACGAAACATAATTTTCATCAAAAAATCGGATATTTGATGTATTAAATGGAAAAATCATTATGTAATTTTAGTGAATTGGCTAGCCTAGTATCACGATAGGCTCCATCACAGCAAGTTTAGGTTTTGGGGGCGTGACAGCATGACACTATAATTATTTCATGATTTACAGAATTATCCCGACATACATGTTGAATCATTTACTCCATATTTTTCCCTTGTCTTTTATGTAGTTATATATGCTTCTTACATACTCGGTACATTATTCGTGTTGACATCCATTTTGCCTGTTGATGCTATGTTTCATGCCCGCAGGTCCCGATAGACAGATCAAGAGCCCTTCAAGTAGGCTATCAGCTCAACGGAAGATTTGGTGCTCCGTTAGTTTCAGAGGTGCTCATTTGGTTAGTATGATTTAGACGTGTATTGCTTTATGGTGGGACTCTATCTCGACCTTTATAAAAATTATGTACTCTTACAGGATTGTAGACAGATGTCATGTACGTAAAATATTGTATGGCCTTTGTCGGCCTATGTTCAAAATACGAGTGAATATTTGGTCTTATAGGCCCGTATTTCTTATTTATAAGTTGGTATCTCACGTTGTATTCTACTTATTCACGGCAGCCTTCTGGCTCTGTTATCTACAATAGTATGATACGTTATGTTGGATCCCTGTTGAGTATAGTACTGGGTGCCCGTCACGGTCCATCGGGTTAGGTCGTGACAAAAGTGGTATCAGAGCGGTTCTGACCTAGGGTGTCTACAAGCCGTAGTAGAGTCTTGTTTATGGGTGTGTCATGCACCACACTTATAAGTAGGAGGCTACAGGCATTTAGGACTGTCGCTCTTTCTTCCTACTCTAGATCGTGTGGTAGAGCTCTATTGTAAGAACTCAATTTCCTAACTCTATCTTATTCATAATACGGCGATGCCTACATCCAGAAAGACCTTTGGTAAGAGATAAATTTGTTGAAGAGTTGAGTCAAAGGAACTCGATTTATGCATCATGCTTATGATGAGTAAACGCAAGGTATTCAGTCGATCATGTGTGTGTAGGCTCCTTGGTAAGGACCCCTAAGCAAGAATACTTATACACTCTTACGGTAAAAGGGAATAACAGAAACGGAAGGCAGACACAAGTTTCAGCAAGTAAAATAAACAAGGTGAAGAAAGGTACGAGGTACCCAGTTAATAAAGATTATCATTATTTACATTTCCGGGAGGGAGATATAAGAATTTTGAGTAACTTTCAACAGTGACATATGTACGTACAATCAGCCACACCGATCTCAGTTATTCCCTACGGGAGCTAACAAATATAGTTTAAGAGAAACACGGGTTATCAGGATCCAGCTGGGCTTAGAGTAACCCAAAATGGGGGATGGATTGGTAGAGTTAGTTGACATTTCCAAGGATAGTGCAAACGTGGTAATATATCTCCTTGTGGGAAACCCATATGGTGCACTCTAAGATAGTACAACTAGATATAGGTACTGCGAAGATCGGCACTTGAAGCCTGGAAAGGATAAATATTATCTTAGTATGACTCACGTCCATAGTAGAGAGATAATGCTAGGCAACCCGAAGAGCCAATGGATGGAGCAAAGGGGAGCTAAAAGCAAAAGAATATCCTGTTGAAGTTTTCAGAATAAAGTGATAGACAAAAATGTTAGAAGTAAGTAAGAAGAGAGCTAATGAAACATTAAGAGTAAGATGTGATACATGGATGATAATGGTAGGTCAAAAAGATGACGGTATTACAAATACTACAGTCAAGTGAAGGAAAAGACGAGAGGTAACAGGCCTTGAGACAACAAAAGAGTATAGGACATAAAGTCATATCCTCATTTCGAGAAATAAGTTCGCAGCTCCGACGCGATTACGAGAAGGAAAAATAAGACCCAGGGTAATAGAAACTAGTATGGATTGGTGAACAAGATAAGCTAAACATGAATTAGGGACTGAGTGATTTGATAATAGTCGGCATCATGAGAATTTCAGATTTCGTTCAGGCAATAATAGAATTGACAACAGAAGAAGATTCATGAGAAATTCGGACAATGGTCATTCAAGCAGACGCTTCCCTAAAGCAAGCGATGTGAGTAAAGTTAAACTTAAGGAACTATGTGTGCCACATACACTAAGTTTTACCCTCGTGAGCAAGTAAATTTGGTATCCTTGGTACAAAAGGATTACCGCAAGGTTAGTAAGGGTCATCGATGACGTGAAAAGACGCCAAACATGATGAGGTAAAGCATCTATACTTAGATCATCGTAGCTCTAAATATTAGTACTCCCCTAAATGGGGGAATATAGAGTGGTGTGACATTAAGTCAAAATTAAGTGGTTCTAGTAACTATGGAATGGTAAAGGAAGAATGCGATAAAAATGAAAGGGATGAGATGGCATTTATTCAAATCCTACGTATATATTACAATCCCAGAACATCATGCAAGCACGACGTCAAGGAAGAGAAGTAACGGTCTGTGCCCGAGATGTTATTGATAGATAAGGAGCCAGTGCAAGACCTAAGTTAAGAGAAAGGAAATAAACGAAGAAAGATTACAAGAAACATTAAAATGAGAATGGGCCAACGAGTAGATAGTAATTGGTTCGGGAATATCCTAGTTATGGCAAAACAGGAGATCAAAGAAGAGTCAGCAGATCGTGCGGGATAAAAATAGTAAAACCCATATAAATAATTCAGCCTCACAACTATGACATCGTGATCATTGAGAAATATTTAGATAGTATTTGGGGTAGTTAAAGGTACCATATGAGTGTTACGGAGATAAAAGAAAGTTCCACTGGGAAGTCAGTCAAAATATCATGTTCAGAAGCAACCGTACAAGCACAAGGGGGTGGAAGTAAGTAACTATGGATAATTAAAGGCAAGGAAGTTCATCAAAAGGTCCGTTGAGTATACAATGTAATGAGCTCACGACTTTACAAGAATCAGAGGATCCTCTCTAAATAGTACAATGAAAGACTACCTAAGGAAGTAAGGAAGAAGGCTTCAACCTAAACATGGTAACTCAAAGGAGAAAAAAAAGGTCATGTCAAAAACAGTGTCACTACAACATTGTATGCACGCAATAAGAAAGTGGCACCTACCATGGCAAATGAACGGGTAGTAAAACCAAAAATAATTTTCGAGACCATATGAGTTGCACAAAATTTACAGCATGCGTGAGAACTAGATAAGCTATGTATGCATGCAACAATGGGGGGCAAAAAGACCAGGAAAAGAAATTTCTTACGTTTGAAGAAAGCTGAGATTGTACGAAAGAAATTACTAGATTTATGATCAGCCGTAGAAGACTCCGGTATATGTTAAGAATTGGGTCCAGATGATAGATAAATAATTGAATCATTAGAAGATTTTATTGTGCTTTTCCATAGCGCCCATGATAGACTAAAGTAATAACTAAATTTCATGAGCCGCGGAGATAGCTTAAGCTTACGTAAAGGTTGATCGGAATGAAGAGGAAACTAAAGGGGTACATCAACTAAGTAAATCAAGAGTTTGATTATTGGACCCAGGAAATTATGGACATCGTGATTGAGAACATTGCATAATCACTTTCAATATTAGATGTGCAAGAGAGATAGTACAGTAGCCATATTTTATAATGGCTCTATAAAAAAATCAAGTTAGAAGAGTACTAGCCTCATAAGAAGACAATGTGAAGCTCTCACCAAATCATGTAAAGAGGTGCAAGTATTATAATAGGAGTTCAAGTTGAGGATGTGAATCATACCTGTGTGGAAGAGAGGTCACGAAAGAGATAGAAGGTGTGATGTGAGACTTTAAGATAAGTAAGGTAAGTGTGGACAACATACGAGATACTCAAATGTAGAAGGTTGTGAACAGGCCTTACTTCGGATAGAAGTCTAGAAGTGCGGGGATTCAATATCAAGGAATAATAGCGGCATCGTCAGTAGCATATCCTCCAGCCTATGGTATAGGTATCGAGAAGCCTGATTAAGAGAACAAAGACGATTTACAGACGATGTGATGTCTCGCTTGATGTTCCAGAATAACATAAGGAAATCTACGGTGCAAGCAAGTTGAAGGAAGGTTGCGAACAAGTATGAATAGATATGTGTAGGTCGCTAAAGCTAGTGTATGGTGAAGCGACAAGGTTCTAGAACATAGGAGCAAGGATAAGAAAGGGCGAGTGAGAAGGTAACAAAAATAGATAAGCCCCCAAGATTAAGCCCATGAAACAAGAAGAGTAGACTATTTCTATAAGTTATACAAAGCTCACTATAGCCGAGCTGAACTCAAAGGAGTTTGAGAATAATAGCATTTAGAAGAGATGGGATGTTGCCCTGGTAGTAGAATGAGGATGTGATTGTGATAGATAAAGGATGACGTTTGGGCCTTCGATTGACTAATGGTCTGACAAAGAAAAAAAAGGGATTTCATAAATTGGACAGGATTAAAATAGCCATGTAAGGTGAGTCACATTGGGATGCTATGAAGTACGGTTATAAAAGTGTAGTATCGTATCACCCAGGTGGATCACAAAAATCACTTCAAATGTTCCATGATGCAACATGAGCCCTAGTGATTACGTAAGAGGTTCCAAGTTATCAGTGGTATATTGTATATCAATATTGAGGTGAATCAACAATATATGGATACGAGTCACAAAGTGTGTGGTGAGATTAGGCCGTCATTCGTAAGATGAACAAGTAGTGAGGAAGCATTAAAGGACTTAGATTTATACATATGGGATAAGTAACGAAAGTAACATGTAGTTTGGTAGCAGACCGCAGTAACGATAAAGTAATACGAGTGTATAACCAGATCTATGAAATAAGATATGGCCATATTCGCAAGTTATACAAAGTACGGAGCGAAGAACTTTAATACACCTATAGATCCCCATAGGTATCCTATTAAGCCTTGTATATGCTTACAAAGTAAGTCCTAGAGATTGGCTAAAAGCTGGAGGAAAAAGGAGAGAAGAGTCGCATAGGCACACTTACCAGGTCAGTATCGTATAGGTTGCATGATAGAAGGTAGCAATAGTTACAAGATTGGAATGAATTCGATCAAAAGTCATGGCGTGAGAAAGAGACTAAAAAGGGGGGAATGCCCCGGCCTTTGGATTTATTCACAGAACAACTCCCTAAATGGAAAGGAGAGTATTAAGGTATTCACAAGAGTTATAAGTTATGAAAATGATAAAAGCATCAGCAAACACTCGAGGAGGAATATTCCAAAGGGGGAATGATGTTACGCCCCACAATATTACATTACGATGATGTTACACCTCGCAGTATTAAATAATGATGATGTTGCACCCTTTAGTATTGTACATTGAATTTGTCGTAAGGTAATTGACATTACTCCAAGGAAAAATATTATTTGGGGATTATAAATATTATTCTCTTTCAAACAAGTGATGAGTAAATTCGAGAAGGTGAAAGGGTAAGCAAATCGAAGGAAACAAATTTCGTCGAAATTTTGAATTTTGGGATAAATTACGGTATGCGCTATAATACTCGATATTTATGGACTAGTGTCATAGAAGATACCACATGTCCATGATAGTAGGATGTACAAGGTGTGTTAAAATTAAGTACTATTTTAAGTAAGTTGAGACAATTTTTTATTATGCGGGTAATTGATTAATTACTGGGTATGAGGATATCACCTAATTAAATTAATCAAAAACTTTTGATAAGTATCAAAGTTAAAAAAAAATATGGCAGCAAAACCCTTATTGAGAAAATGACTCTTAGTCAATTATTAGTAGGTGGCATCCTAATTATTTAAACAAAAGACACCTCAACTTTTGAGCTCTTTAAACAAAACCTTGCAAATTTCATTCCAAACCAAATGCTAGCATTCTGATAGTTAATCCTCAAAGACACTTCAACCAAATGCAACTCTTTCCTAATACTGTCAATACCAAAACATTGCGATAAGAAGAGAAAAATGTTAGCAATCCCTTTCTTGGTTAAAAAGTTGAACTCTACACACTTTTTTGTTTACTATTGTTCACAGTGTTTGTGAATAAAAATCTCATTTAGTAGTCTATGTGGAAGAACATTTTTCCTCTTCCTAGTAAACACGATTTCAAGGTTGTTTCGCATGTGTTCCATATTTGGAATGACGCTTTATGAGAGTGAACATGCTACAATTACTAGATCAAGGCTTTGCATCCTCTCTTAAGAGAATATTCAGCATATGATCTTGTTGTTGGTCATGCTGATCAAAATTAATCAGGCCGAAAGCAAAGTATAGGAGGTGCAATCTTTTTCAAGAATATTATACAGATTTTTCGTACATCGATCCGCCGTTGCGTGTTTTCGCAAAAGAGAATCGGTTCAGATATGTTAAGGCAATCCCTTCTTTCTTTTTGGCATGATCCAAATAATACAAATAAAACGAGCAAAATACACAAATTTCATAAATGGCTCTATTCATAAAAATACTAGGGGTGTCTATTTTCTTGATTCCCCATGTGGATTATTATTATATCTTATGTTCATGGGTCTCAAAAAAGTACGTATTTGGTAAAGTTATCTGAAAGGCATGTGGATTTCTATGGCATTCTGAGAAAATATTATTAATGTATTTCTTATGCATTTCATGTATTTATACATGTATATTGACCCTTGACCAGATGGTGTTATATATGCGTATATATGTACATTATATTTATATGGGATACGGGAAAAAGGTTACGGTGTTATATACGCACCACCACCTGATCAGTTGGTATACATTGATGATTTTGCCCACAGTGGCCGAGATGATATGATGGGATGCCCTCAGAGTCGTAATGATGTTATGAAACATGTACCTATTCACGACATGGCATTCATATGCATATGCATGACACTATAGTTATTTCATGATATACATAATTATCCCGACTTACAGGTTGAATCATTTACACTATATTTCTCCCGTGTCTTTTATGTACTTATTATGTGTCTTACATACTCAGTACATTATTCGTAATGACGTCCCTTTTGTCTGGGGATGCTGCATTTCATGCCCTCAGGCCCCGATAGACAGACCGAGAGCCATTCAAGTAGGCTATCAGCTCAGCAAAAGATTTTATGTGCTCCATTAGCTTCGGAGTTGCTCGTTTGGTTAGTATTATTTAGACGTGTATTGCTTTATGGCGGGACTCTGTCTCGACCTTTATGAAATTATGTATTCTTAGAAGCTTGTAGACAGATGTCATGCACGTAAAAGATTGTTTGGCCTTGTCGGCCGATGTTCAATATACGAGTGGATATTTTCTCTTATATACCCGTATGTCTTACACATTGTATTCTTCATATTTCACGGTAGCCTTCCGGCTCAGATATCTACGATAGTATGATATGTTATGTTGGTACTCGGTTGAGTAAAGTACCGGGTGCCCTTCACGGCCCATCGGGTTGGGTCGTGACATCATCATCCTAGTCAATATGGCCGGAACAGTACAAGACATCAAGTTTCATGTCATCGAAGGTGACATGAGATACAATGCCTTACTGGGAAGGCCATGGATACACAACATGAGGGCAGGTCCATCAAATATTCATCAAATGATGAAGTTCCCAACAATGGATGGAGTAAAAAATGGTGTATGAAGAGCAGCATGTAGCTAAGGAAATGTTCGCGGTGCAGGAATTGGCCAGTAATGGCCTCATCTACCTTAGAGAAGTCAAAAGGCGAACAAGTAGCTAAATAGCAATCACAACCCATGCTCTCGGTTGAGCCCGAGGGACAAGTGATCGATGAACAGATGGTCGACGACGAATAAGAAGACTTTGTCACCCCCCGAGCCTTCGTTGCCCATGAGGAATAAGATGCAACAAAGACCACTGTCGAAGAACTCGAGCAGGCAGTATTAATCGAGCATCTTCGAGAACGAAAGGTATACTTGGGAACGAGACTAACCCCTGAACTCAGGAAAAAACTTATTCAATTTCTTATTGATAACATTGATTGCTTCGCTTGGTCCCATTTATATATGAAAGGGATCCCACCAGAGGTAACCACCCATCGATTAAGTGTTGATCCGAGGTTCAAACCGGTGAAACAAAAAAGTAGGCCTCAATCCGAGGTAAAGCATACATTCATCAAAGATAAGGTAACTAAGCTTCTTAAAATAAGATCCATTAGGGAGGTAAAATACACTGAATGGCTACCTAATGTAGTAGTAGTCTCTGGAAATGGAAGTAAACCGAGAATGTGTGTGGATTAAAAAGATTTGGAAAAAGCATGCCCTAAATAATCTTTCCCACTACCAAAAATCGACCGTCTAATCGATGCTACAGCTGGCTACGAGATCCTTACCATTCTCGATGCCTACTCTGGGTACAATCAAATTCAAATGAACCCGGAGGACAAGGAAAAGACTTTGTTTATCACGAAGAATGGAACATATTGCTAATAATCTTATGCCCTTCGGGCTAAAAAATACAGTAGTTACATACAAACGCCTAGTAAATAAGATGTCTGTACATCAAATAGGCAAGTCTATGGAAGCTTACATTTATGACATGCTAGTTAAGTCTCTACGCGCGGAGGACCATTTGGCTCATTTGCAGGCAACGTTTGATATTCTAAGAAGATACAACATGAAGCTCAACCCCGAGAAATGTGCTTTTGGAGTCGGCTCGGGAAAATTTTTGGGTTTCATGGTCCCAAACAGGGGGATCGAGATCAACCCCGACAAAATCAAAGCGATCAAGGAGATCACCGTGGTAAACAATGTGAAAGCAGTACATCGGCTAACCAAAACGGATAACAGCATTAAGACGGTTCATCTCGAGGTCATCGGATCGGAGTCATAACTTTTTCTCCGTTCTCAAGAAGAAAATAAACATCGAGTGGACTCCGGATTGCCCACAGGCCTTGGATGAATTAAAACAGTATCTCTCGAGCCGACCTTTGCTCCATACCACGAAGGAGGATGAAACACTATATTTGTATCTGGTCGTGTCCGAGGTTGTGGTTAGTGGCGTGTTGGTTCGAGAAGAACAAGGGACACAATTCCCTGTTTATTACATAAGTCTAACCCAGGGAGATGCTGAAACCAGGTATCCACACTTAGAAAAAATAGCTCTTATTAATAAGTGCATCTAGGAAGTTCAAACCATACTTTAAATGTTATCCTATATGTGTGTTAAACTACATATCCACTTCGAAACATCTTGCATAAGCCCGAATTATCAAGCCGATTGACCAAATGGGCCATCGAACTTTGAGGGTATCATATAAAATATCGACCTCGAACAACTATCATGTCGCAAATTTTGGCAGACTTCGTGGCTGATTTTGTGCCTACCTTCGTGCCCGAAGTAGAAAAAGAACTCTTGTTAAAGCATGCACATCATCGGGGGTATGGACCCTACTCACTGACGGTGCCTCGAATGTGAAAGGGTCCGGGATCATTATAGTTCTAAAACCACCTACGAGCGCCACAATTAGGCAATCCACAAAAACTTCGAAGTTGACTAACAATGAGGCCTAGTATGAGACCATGATTACAGGTCTCGAACTAGCCAAGGGCCTAAGAGCAGAGGTCATCGAGGCAAAATATTACTCTCTTTTGGTGGTTAACCAAGTAAATGGAAGCTTCGAAGTTCCAGAAGACAGGATGCAAAGATACTTAGAAAAGCTTCAAGTGACAATGCATCTCTTCGAAAAGTGGACCCCGGTCCACATACCTCGAGAACAGAATAGCGAGGCCGTTGCACTCGCAAACTTGGGATACTCGGTTGAAGAAGACGACATAATCCCCGGGATTTTCGTACTCTATCAAAGTCGGTGATCAAAGAAGGCCATGAAGATATCAACTCAACAAGTCTAACATGGGATTGGAGAAACAAGTACATAGACTACTTGAAACATGGGAATCTCCCTACAGACCCAAAAGAACCAAGGGATCTTCGAGCCAACGTAGCCCGATTTTCAATCTATGAGAATGGAACATTGTATAGGAGGACCTTCGACGGGCCACTAGAAATATGGTTGGGACCGGGGGACACCGACCATGTGCTACGAGAAATCCACGAAGGCACTTGTGGAAACCACTCTGGTGCTGATTCTTTAGTTCGAAAGGTAATCACAGCGGGGTATTACTGGGATAGCATGGAAAAGGACACCAAAGAGTTCGTTCGAAGATGTAACAAATGCCAAATATTTGCACGGATGATACATCAACCTGGTGAACAACTACACTCAGTCTTATCCCCGCGGCCATTCATGAAATGAGGGATGGACACCGTCGGCCCCCTACCAACGGCACCAGGTAAATCTAGATTTATCTTGTTTATGACTGAATACTTCTCAAAATGGGTAGAAGAGAAGTCCTTTGAGAAGATAAGATAAAAAGAAGTCATTGGCTTCATATGGGACCACATCATATGACGATTCGGGATCCCCTCCGAGATTACGTGTGATAATGGGAAGCAGTTTCTCGGCAGCAAGGTGACAAAATTCCTCGAGGATCATAAGATCAAAAGTATTATATCACCCAAGTGCAAATGGTCAAGCCGATTCCACAAACAAAATTATCATTCATAACTTATAGAAGAAGTTAGAGAATGCAAAAGGGAAGTGGAGAGAAGTGCTGCCTGAAGTACTATGGGGATATCGAACAACTTCGAAGTCGAGCACAGGGGAGACTCCGTTCTCTTTGGTATATGGGTCTGAAGCATTGATAACAGTCGAAGTAGGGGAACCGAGCGTCATATTTCAATATGCCACCTAGGACTCAAACATCGAGACCATAAATACCGCCCTCGAGCTACTAGATAAAAAGCACGAGGCTGCACTAGTTCGAATGGCCGCTCAAAAACAAAGGATCGAAAGGTACTACAATAAAAAAATGAACCTCCGCTACTTCGGAGTCGGGGACTCAGTTATAAGGAAAGTCACCCTCAACATTCGAAACCCAAATGAAGAAAAGCTAGGCCCTATTTGGGAAGGACCATACCACGTCCTCAAAGTAGTAGGCAAAGGGTCCTACAAACTTAGCACCATGGAAGGTGAGCAACTACCAAGCAATTGGAACATATCGATGCTCAAACACTATTATTGCTAAGGTATAACCTTCTCCCTTTTCGTTTATATTTAATGCTAACTTGTTGCAGGTGTTTGATTGAGATGAATCGAAGCACCCTTCAGCTCGAAGACCTTGGGTTTTAAAGCATACGTTGTACTCTTTTTCCCTTAGATCGGGTTTTATCCCAGATGGGTTTTACCGACAAGTTTTTTAATGAGGCAACATCTATATGCTACATAAGGAAAACTCGACAAGTATTCAAGGCTTCTTTTTCAATCAACCTCGAATATAGGGGGGCATGACCATCGGAGGTTACCTGTTCGAAAAAAACAAGTTATGCCAAAGAGGGCTTCGATAGGAGAATGTTGTAATGTACCAACTGGTCAAATGAGCTGTGTCCATACATAATAGTCGATCCCCCGTGGGCAAAAACATGTATGCTTTATTCGAAGAAGCATTCTTAATATCAAAACATTTTGTGCCTAAAGAAGTTTATTGTTTTCACATGAAACGTCTCAAGGGAAACATACTCCCGAACACTCAGAGACTGTCATCGACAATCACCCTATCAAGTCAATGAATTAAACTTATAAGACCTCAACGAGGCATACTCAAACTTATAAGACCTTAAAAAAAAATTGTCCCGATATTAACGCCAATGCTATATTTTCGAACTTGTAAGACTCCTAAAAAGGCATACACTCAATATTAAGGCTGAGGTCATCTCACCCGGGGACTAAAGGCTACAACCAAATATAAAGACTATGGTGATATGAAAAGGCTACGGCCGAGATGATTCGGCTCGGAGAAGTCGGACTTCCTCCATAAAACTAAAGGCTTTCAAATACTTCAAAAACCAGGTTAAATCAGGCTACACTTGCCATAAGCAAAGGGGCTTTGATAATATCATCTGCAAACAATGTAAAGGCTTCGAATAAATCAGCCTTCGAGAAAACCTCACAAGGTACTCAATTATCGCCACATATCGACTCGTAATCGAGTTTCCTATTAATCGAACCATCGAAATGTCGGACAAATATAAAAACATACCAAGGGCCAATATGTAAGAGCCTAAGGGCCAGAAAGGAGGAAAAATATAGCCATTTTAGAGGTCGAATTGACCCAATCTAATAAGAGCCTAAGGTCCAATATGTAAGAGCCTAAGGGAAAACCTAAAGAGCCTAAGGGCCAACCTAAAAAGCCTTAGGGCCAATCTAAAGAACCTAAGGTCCAACTTGAAAAGAGCCTAAGGGCCTATGTTTTAAAACCTAAGGTTCGATACCTAAAGAACTTAAAGGCCAAAGCACACTGCGATCGAGACATCACCTATGTTCGGACGCGGAAGTTCAGAGCTAAAGATTAGCTCGAAGACCAAAACCTAAGTGGTTACTTATTACCGGTCATCGATCAAAGCAAAGAAACCTAAGTTTTTTATATCCTAAGTCCAACACACTCGACGTATCGTCAACAACATCAAAAAGACAAAGGCAAGGCAGAAATTAACAACAAAGATGAAACAAAATATTTTTGTATTTATAATGAGAGTAAAAAATATGTCTACAAAACTCCCACAGGGAGCCCTTACAGAGAGGTTAAAGGAGGCCTAATCTATTGATGGGGTCGCCTGCTCGGAGGTAGTAACCACAGGGACTACTACACCCTCGCAAGCTTGACATTCGACAATATGACCTTCGAGAGTCTTTTCTCCCTCAGGGAATTTGTCCTCACCAACCCCCTCGGGACTAGCCTCTTCCCTGGAAGCCTCCTCATCAACCTATTCTTCATCGTCTTCAACACCATCTTCATCATCAGAAGAAAGGAGGAACATGGAACCAATCTCATCTACTTTGGACTGCTCTATCTCCTCAAAGAGATCGAAGCCCTTTGCATGGATTTCCTCAAGGGTTTACCTACGGGATCTGCATCGGACATAGTCGTTGCTTCTCTTCTCTCAGTTGGAAGCCCCCCTCAACTCCATTTGAGCATCAATAGCATCTTTCAAATAGATGGATACAATCATTTCGCCTTTGTCTTGTATCTCCTTGGCTTCGGCTCGGGATTCCAAAACCTCGGCCTTCGCCTTCGTGAGACTACTCTCGAGTTTTGTTATCCTGCCCGCCTGAGCTGAATTAGTCTCTCGAGCGTTCTAAAGTTGAATTTTGAGAGCATACACTTTTTCCAATGCATTTTTTTGGCCGCATCGAGGACGTCCATCTGTGTCTTACATTCATTGCATTGGGAACGTGACTTGGGCGACCTCGCCCTGAAGACGTTCAAAAATTTCTACCTTCTGCTGCAACTGAGTCATTAAAGTGTTACCTGATGTGCCATAGAATTTCGGCTCATTTAATACCAATTACTTAGATTTTAGCTCATTTTTAACGCATTTGTTCGTTAATTCTTATGAAGTTTTGATGTTTTGCAGTGTATGAGGCTTGAGGACCCAAAACACGAAAAAGAAGTCAAAAAGCCACAAAAGAGCAGAAAGAATGCAAGAATTCGGCCGGGTAACTCACATGTGGACCACATAACTCAATGGGCAACCGCAGACTAAAGCAGACCTTTCGCGAGCCGCATAATTCAAGCAGAGTTATCCTTCCAAGAATTGCGATGGAACAATGTGGTCGCATAACAGATATGCGAATCGCATAACAAATATGCGATGGTCTCTTGGAACTAGTGACATGAAAATCCGCGATGAATTGGGAGAATATGCGGACTGCATACCTGATTTGCGACAGATATGCAGTCACAAAAGTTGTCTGCAGGGCCAAGTTTTTCCAATTTTGGCTCAAACTTTTAATCCACTATAAATAGATTTATTAGGGTTTTTGTGGGTCATCTTGTCTAAAAAAGAGACCACAACCGAAGTCATTGAATATTCACTCTTTTGGAAGCTTTAGAAGAAACATTTTTTCTCTTTTGTAAGCATTATGACTTTGAATATTGTTATCTTTTTGTATTTTAGTATGAGTGGCTAGTTTTAATTACTGAGGTTTTGGACCCCAAATGGGTGTAATGTTAATGGCTATTTACCATTGAATATATATATAATGGTTGGTTGATATTTATTCATTTCTCATTCTTCATTTATTGTTGGTGGTTGCAAACATTAACAAATGCCATTTTACTCTTTCTTTACTTGAAAAAGTAGGTTAGGGTTTGGTAGAAGTGAATATCAAAAACTAAAGGCCTTAAACCTTGTTTAATAGAATCACTTATGAATAAGTGGGTTTTATTTTGCATAAATTGATTTACCTTCATTGCAACTCTTTTATATTTGGAAAAATCATAAAGAGGAAATACTACCCAACTATTGAAAAATATTGGTTAGTCATTTAGAAATTATTTGCATATCAAAGGACCTTCTATTAAAAATATATCATATTAACACTGGTAGCATTATACTTCATTGAAGGGGACAAAAGCTTAGTTTCGTTCTTTCACCATCCCATGTACTATTGGCTTGCGAGATTTTACAAGGGTACTTTGTGACAATGCGGCTAGAATTAAATTGATTCCTCTTGCTATTTACAAGCAAGCAGGGTTATGCTTGCCAGGACCTACAAGTATGTGATTGCAAATGGCTGATCGTACAATCAAGAGACCCGTGGGAATTGTTGATGATGTCCTAGTTAAAGTGGGGAAGTTCCTTTTCCCGGCCGACTTTGTTATCCTTGACTGTTCCATTGACAAAGAAATCCCTATAATACTGGAAGAGCACTGATGGATTCGGAATGAAATGAAATCTAGTTCCGAGTTAATGGTGAAGAGGTCACTTTCCAAGCAAGTAAGGGTATGAAGTTTCCGCAAGCATACAAAGGAATCTCCTTCATTGATGTTATTGATGAGGTTGAGGATGCAAGTGATATGAAGATGGAAGAAAAGTGCCTTGGTGATGCCTTAGTAACAATAATTGTGAATTTTGATGCTGAGGACATGGAGGGGTACGTGGAAGGTGTGAATGCATTAGAAGGTATAAATTAGAAGGTAAAATAGAGAAACTCCCCGTGCAAAGCCTTCCATCATTCAGCCGCCACAACTCGAGCTCAAGCCACTTCCACCATATTTGAGGTATAAATTTCTTAGCTCCAATGATACGTTACCTGTAATCATTTCTTCTTTGTTGGATGATGTGCATGTAGATCATTTATTGAATGTCCTGAGGAGTCACCGGAAAGCCATTTGGTGGACAATAGCGGACATCCGAGAAATTCCCGCAGGAACTTGTGAGCAGAAAATCGAATTGGAGCAAGGAAGCAAGCCTAGTCTGGAACACCAAAGGAGATTGAACCCATTGATGCAATAGGTGGTAAAGAAGGATATTATCAAGTGGTTGGATGCCGGGGTAGTCTACCCCATCGTAGATAGTTTTAGGGTCAGCCTGGTGCAATGTGTACCAAAGAAGGGAGGCATGATTGTGATCCACAATGAGAAGAACGAGCTCATCCCATCAAGGACTTTAACTGGGTGGAGAGTGAGTATGGACTACCGGAAGCTTAACAGTTCTACCAGAAAAGACCATTTCCCTATGCCTTTTATTGATCAAGTGCTTGATTAACTAGCGGGAAGGTCATTTTGTTTCTTCCTGGATGGATATTCCGGCTACCACCAAATCAACATTGCACTGGAGGATCAAGAGAAAACAGCTTTCACATGCCCATATGGGACCTTTTGTCACGACCCAAAATCCTAAGCCCGCCGTGATGGCGCCTTACATCGAACTATATTAGCCAATAATCACATACTGGCATAATATTTCAATAATTTAAAAAATGGTCCCGATATATCACACATTCTTTCACTTAAGTAGTTTAAAACAAAAAAATGAATAAATAATTTATACACTGCCTTAAAACCTGGAGTCAACAGTCATGAGCATCTACGAGTAGTACAAAATAACCCTACTAACATAATACATCACGACTCGGAAGGAGGAACTAAATACAAAACAAGAAATGGGAAAATAGATTCTGTGGATTCTGAACAGCTACCTCAAAGTCCAAACTCCGGCTCCGCAATAGGGAAGAAAACTAGCGCTCGGTACCAACACTTGTATCTACACACAGGGGTGCATGGAGTAATGTGAGTACGCCAACTCAGTAGTAATAAAATAAATCAAGTCTAAGCAGTAAGAAACACATAGGATTAAATCTCAATTCATAATAAGCACAGTCGTTCTTCCAATAGTGTATACATTAAATCAACATGTTGTAGAAACCAACTTCAGTAAAAATCCTATAAAAAGTGTGACTTCCAACAATTTCAGAAAAATGCCAAAGAGTTTAGTGAAAAATGAAATAAATCATAAATAGTCACTCGGGCCAAAACACGTATCATAAACTGCCCCTAGATCAATTCATCACTCAGAATCAGTCACTCAGCATGCCTCACAATCACTTAGTATCAGCCCTTCGTGTAAGACCCCAGAAAACTTTGCTAAGCAATATAGGTTTCGGGGTGTCAGGTAGACTAATTATAATATTTTATGTGATTTAAATATAATGTAAATGAATTGGTTGTGGTGAATAAGTGAATGATACATATAATAAGTAAGTTAGGCTCCAAGGAGAGGCCTAAGTCGAGGCCAAGTGAGAAAATTTCATAACAGACTAAAATTTCAAAGGTACTTGCACTAGTCCACACTGTGAACGAGCATATCTAATTATATATAAGGTATTATGTGATGAATAACCTATCAAATGAAAGGTATTTGATTCTAATTTCCAATGCTTCAAACCGTTTGTCATTTGGACATTCCTACACAATGTTATGATTAAGTTACAAAAGGCTGGATTTGCAACCATTTTTGCGATCGCAAAACGACTATGCAGACCGCATTTGTATCGCATAATGGGGCAGAATCGGGAAAAATCCTTATGTTGTCGCATGTTGATTATGCTATAGCATAGTTGATTATGTTGTCAATTATTCTATAGCATAATGATTATGCTGCCCACATGTTGATTATGCTGTCGAATATGCTATAGCATAATTGACTACGGGGGTCATTTTTGGAACTTTTCCTATCCGAACCCACTTTGATAAATAAGATTTGGGGCTTCATTTGGGACTATTTTTACACTAAATCTAGAGAGAGGTGAGAGCATTTTAGAGAGATAAAGAGGGAACCTAGCCTCCCAATCATCAATCGTGCACAAATCCTCAAGAATCAAGCTTGCTAATATCTAGCTCAGTATCATCTGGATAAGTTCTACTTCCAAAAAATTCATGCAAGAAGTTAAGTGTTCAAATATGTTGTGAAGGTTAGAAATAGTATGTGCTATTAAAGAACTAATTTGGGTAGTTCATGTTAAAAATTGGGTGAAGGAAGAAGAGATTGCCATTTCTAAACCTTGTAGTCTACTTCACATGCTAGGTGTTTGATGAAATTCCTAAGAGAGTTATACCATGGGTAATCTTCCTAATTATTAATCGATTTCCGCTATCTCCTTATAGATTGTTACGGCTAGATGTGTTGGTGTATTGTATGAACTTAAGAAAAAGCTCTTTGAGGTATGTATGGCTAACTTTAACCTTTGTAGAATCCTCTTGTTGGGTCCGAGCATACGGCATGTGTACCTTGTTTGAGAATATGTGAATTTATTGTTCAAATGTGTTGAGGCGTAAGATTCTATTCTCTAACTGTCCTAGTTGAATTGTCATACTACCTGCTATATGAGGTTGTGAAAAGGGCTTGATGTGCCTGTCTTATTATGTGCAAAGCTCGTAAATGCTCGAGGGTATCGATATGAAAGTATTTGTTAATGAATGAAAGATTGTCGATGTTCCCAAGAGTGGGAATGTATATAATGGCTAAACGTCGTGCGTGGAAAGTAATGAAAAAGGGTATATTGAAATGATGTAAATGAGCTGAACGATTATGGAAACACCGTGTAGATGAATTACTGCTTGGGGGGAATTAGGGGGCTACATGAACATTTAGGAATTTCACCCTTCTTTGATGCTCCAATCCTGCGATAGATCCCAAGTTAGGGAGTTAGTTTTCTCTCAAAGCCTTACTCTCAAAATGAGTAATCATGATACCATAATCCGCGTGTTTGAAGCCATGAGGAGGGAATGATCCCACCATTGAGTCTGAAGGGACGCCCAAGGGCTTGTTAGAAGAATGTATTTAGTTATGGAGGATTGGTAGAACCTATCGCTAAGAGGGAAGTGCTCGTGTCCCTATTGATGTCCCTGCACCAACAAACCCTATAGTATATCGGTATGGTAACAACGTACTCTTGTTGTATATGTACATCCATATTGAAGAACTTTCATACGCATGGTCTTAATAAAGGTTGAGTCACAAATCATTGTATGCACCTACTCTTTCAACGAGATCCTATATTTCATGAAATTCACTATACTGTAAATTTTCTTATATGCAATCTCTTATGACACCGAGCTCTATAATCATGTTCTTGAATTGAGTTGTAACTATAGACTTACCATACAACACACCTTTCTAAACTCTAACAAGGGACTATACCCGAAGAATTTCTCATCGAATGAAGAGATGAACCATTATCGTATTTTCGCACAAAATATATCTTTTCTTGACTCTTTTTCTTCGGGTTTCTGCTTCGATCTGAATATTGATATGGGTAAGGATATTTCTTTGTTTCACCATCACCTCTAGTATTGTACTGCCCTCGCTCTATATTTGTTGAGGCTTCCATTTTGGCCTAGTGGTCGGAATCGACTAAATTTTTATTTGCTTGGCGAGAATCTCCCTCTTCTCCGACAAGTTATTTTCTGAAAGTGGTCTGATCAATTACTTTTAAACATTATTAAATCTCCATGGAAGCTAGGGTCCGTCGAGCCTCCATGTAGCTGGATCGTGCTACTTATTCTTGTTGCCCATCTTATTCTTGAAGGTTGTTCTTCTTATGGTTATAAGGAAGACGAGCATTTTTCGCCCCTCCTATGGATTGCATAATACTTATTTAAGTGTTGTTTTATGTTAATTGCTCCATGATGCTACAAATCCAGCTGATTTTTATGTTTGTAGTGGCCCCCTAGCCGTTAAGCTATTGAGTTTACTCCTAAAACCTCAAGTTCCCTTTTTGATAGTTGATCTGACATACCCAGCTTCCCCTAGTTGATGACCCATTTCTCGGTTCCAATTTCGAGGACCGAAGAAAGAGCATAATTGTGTCCCTGGTATCTAGAAATACAATTTCTTTTATTAATAGTAATCCACCCAAATTTTGTACCAATTCCGCTGAATCCAGAAAATGGGATAGATGTGATAATACTCCTACTAACACTTTCATATGTCAAGCCTTTCTCTCGGCCAAGTCTTATAGCATCTCCCAATTTTGTTGGTAATAAGTAGTTGTGTAGAATTGTGTTGCAGTACTTCGTTGTGAAGTAGAGTTGGTAAACATAATTGGATTTTAAAATTCTGGAGCTATGCATAATGTGACTATATGCGGAGATCTTCTTTCAAAAACGTAAAGGTCCTCGTAATCCCTTATATTATCACCTCTCCTAGTGGTTACAATGTAAAGGTCACTTCTATAAGCTCTCTCACTTTATTTTCATTTGTCTTGCATCATGTGTTGT
Source organism: Nicotiana paniculata (assembly GCA_005239505.1). Taxonomy (NCBI): domain Eukaryota; kingdom Viridiplantae; phylum Streptophyta; class Magnoliopsida; order Solanales; family Solanaceae; genus Nicotiana; species Nicotiana paniculata. Next base: position 2,319 of record MDKI01213493.1, on the reverse strand, counting down.
TTACCCGTAATCTTTAATGCGATACTATCTCAAATTCTCAACTAGTTATCCAACGATATGATCTGATTTAATTCACCTCACTTTTATGTACTCTACAAGCGCTCTGAGAGTGGGCAAGTTTCCCCTTTACTACAGACTTCTAAATGTCTTCAACTCTGTTTAAGTTTGTTGATTCCAAGTGGTGCTCTTAGTTGTGCTGCCTTACTATCTATTTTTATCTGGTAACTCTCCTTGTAAATCTAATTTTATGCCTTATGGCATCGAGGGTCGGAGTATGTTACTTTTTGTTATGATAAAAAGGTATTGCTCGCACTCCTTGTGAGATTTTCTCCTAAACGATCATCTACCTGCCTTGCTTGTTCATGTGACTAGGTAACTGAGGTTACTCTTCTCTAATAAGTGCATCAAGACTTCTCACCCTTTCGTAGTAATTCATATGGTCACTTCGAGGCCTTATTCTACACTAGCTCGTAATGATTGTAAGTACTTTCTCGCCATTGTCGATGATTTTCTAGGGCTGCGAGGGCTTGTCTCATGGGTTCCAAAAGTAATAATTTTCCTTAAAAGATCAAGCTTAAATTGTCGTGATTTCAAACCAAAGTGTGTCCCCTTTTCCAAAGTCTTAAATCGGTCAGATTTGATGAGATTATGTGGCATTCTACTCACTCGGCTTCTAGGAGAATGATGTTCCCCGTAACTGTTCCTCGTAAACTTTGTATTTTCATATGTTTACGTCTAAGAAGGTAGTGATAAAAGAAGGGTGTAAATTGATTTGATTGAACTATATGATCATGGTAATATCCTATATGAAGCATTATCGACAAGAATCATCGTGTCTTGACTTTATAGGGATTGTTGATTGAAATGAAATTATATTCTTGTTGATGAACACCTATGTAATTACATTAATGGCTGGTAGGGACTAATATTAACACATGATTGTTTCGTTACTATGAAATGATATTCTTAATGGTATGATTCCATGGAATGAAATTGTGGGTGGTTGTTGTTACCATGAATTGTAATGCCCAATGGAATGTAAATTGTACAGTGAAAATCATTAAAGGTAAAGTTAATGGATAGTTAACTCATGCAAGGTGTCTAGTTGTCATCCTTGTTAGGTAAGTGTAGGGGTTGGGATTGCTTCCGTGAGTGTGTTATGGAAAAGCTTGTAAGCCTAGTAGGCCACCTTGAAGGCCGAAAGTGTCGTGGGAGGAAACTGTTTTCGCTTGGTTGTATATCAATTAGTTTTACTTGAAAGGTGCCTTATAGGTGTTATGATCTGAAAAATGTGTAGTCCATGTTCAGGTGTTATTATGATAATGTAGTTCTTGTGATGCTGAGAATTAGTGTTATGGGTATATACATTGTGATGCTTTGTCAAGTTATTGATGAGTTTTTAGTATGGTTTTGGGTGATTCTCTGACAGGTGGATAGGCCTAGTTACAAAGGAAATGCTACCGAAATTTCTGAAAAATTTGGGAGTTAGTCAAAATTTAGGGACTTGAGGTAGGATAGAAAAGAGATATGTTATGTTAGTTTTTTAGGTCAGGCTCTACCTCTCATTCGAGGACAAATGATCCTAACCCGGGGAGAATGTAAGAACCCGGAAAATTTTGCTAAGCAATATACGATTCTGGGTGTCAGGTAGACTAATTATAATATTTTATGTGCTTTAAATATAATGTAAATGAATTGGATGTGGTGAATAAGTGTATGAGTCATATAATAAGTAAGTTAGGGTCCACGGAGAGGCCTAAGTCCAAGCCAAGTGGGAAATTTTCATAATAGGCTAAAATTTCAAAGGTACTTGCACTAGTCCACACTTTGAACGAGCATATCTAATTATATGTAAGGTATTATATGATTACTAACCTATCAAATGAAATGTCTTTGAATCTAATTTCTAACTCTTTAAACCGTTCGTCATTTTTCCATTCCTACACAAAGTTATGATTAAATTACCAAAGGATGGATTTGCAACCATTTTTGCGATCGCGAAACGACTGTGCGGACTGCATTTGTGTCGCATAATGGGGCAGAATCAGGCAAAAATATTATGTTGTTTCATGTTTATTATGCTATAGCATAGTTGATTATGTTGTCGATTATGCTATAGCATGATGATTATGCTGCCCTCATGTTGATTATGCTGTCGATTATGCTATAGCATAATTGACTTCAGGGGTCATTTTTTGAACTTTTCACATCCGAACCCACTTTGATAAATAAGCTTTGGAGATTCATTTGGGACATTTTTTACACTAAATCTAGAGAGAGGTTAGAGCATTTTAGAGAGAGAAAGAGGGAACCTAGCCT
>MDKI01051841.1:0-46612 GCA_005239505.1 Nicotiana paniculata | reverse complement strand
ATCAATGTTTTGTCACTTCAATGGTTTTCTATCTTCGAATCCTTCGTATGCCTTCGAATTCTCTGAACTCCCCCTTCAAGTTGTGTTTACGGGGTCTATTTATATGTTTAGGACTTACCCTAAACATGTAGGAGACTTCTATTCCAACCGGGAAACACTTAAACTTGTCAAAACTCGGAATTGACCGAAACAGGGGCCTGGCGTTTGGGCCCTGGCGCCTGGCTAACGCCAGGATAAGGCTGGAGTTTGGACTCTAATGCCTGGCTAACGCCATGCTAAGGCTGGCGTTTGGACTCTAACGCCTGGCTAACGCCAGGCAGGGCCAGGCGTTTGGGCTCTGGCACCCGGCTATAGCCCGGTGCACTCCTCCTCGCCTCTTGAGCGTATTTTCGATGTATTTGCATCCATTTAGCTCGGTTTCCATCTCCAATTCACCTACACATGAAATAGACTCTATTATGCACATAAAAAGTGTATTTTTATCATTAAAGCACATAAAATGTTGGGCATATAACATGTTAAACCATGAATTCTAGCCTCGCATCAGCACCTAATGTGTTAAACCATGAATTCTAGCCACACCTCAAAACTCTTCCATACTAACATTATTTTATTTGCATAAGTTTTTCGTATGACCTGTTGTTTAAAGATTTCACCAGTTTATGGATTTTAGTGGCTAAGGCCCGATGTGAACAAATCGATGTAGAGTTGAGTTATTGGTGTTCTCTATTGTATTGTGTTTCCTTTCGGTTTGGCTTTTTTTGTTGTCCATCTTTCTAGGTATTTTGGTGATTTTTCGTGATTGATGTCTGTAATTGCCTTCTGCTTTATATTGTCATTGTTTTAAATTATTCCGTTAAGTCTTAGATAGATGTAATACTCGGTCATTTTTACATTCATGTTATTTATCTTGTAGACCAGTGGTGTCTTGACTAGTCCTCGTCACTACTCCACCGAGGTTAGTCTTGATACTTACTGGGCACCACTGGGGTGTGCTCATACACTTCTGCACATTTTTATGTGCAGATCCAGGTTCATATTATAGTAGCTGTGTGGATGATTACCGAGGAGACTCAAGGCAACCTGCTGCTGCATTCGCAGACGTCTAAGTCACCTTCTTTGTATTTATTATTCATACATTGTTGTATCTATTTCCAAACATTCGTACTTAGAATTTGTAAAAGATTCGTAGAGCTTATGACTTGTACTACCGGTTTTGGGAAAGTTTGTACATTATGTTGAGATTCTATATTAAGACTGTTAATTTTCCTTTATTTATTATTGATACTCAGTAATTCCTAGGCTTACCTAGTCCCTAAAACTAGGTTCCATCACGATACCCAATGGAGGGAAATTTGGGTCGTGACAAGTTGGTATCAGAGCTCTAGGTTCATAGGTGCTACGAGTTGTAAGCAAGTTTATTAGAGTCTTGAGGATTGGCATGGAGACGTCTGTACTTATCTTCGAGAGGATACAGAACTATTAGGACAATTTCACTTCCTTCATTCCTATCGTTAGAGTTTATTGATCTTGAAGTTTGAAATTATCGTTCCTTCTCTCACCGATGGTGAGGACACGAACGACGGTTCCTGATGATGTTACCCCAAAGCAATGTCGCAAGAGTCAGATATAGAGGCCAATGAGGAGACGTGCCGCAGTTAAGATGCCTACCAGAGCAGCCGTTGAGGAGTTGCCAGTAGTTCTAGTTGGGGGACAGGTACTGGGAGTGCCTGTTGCTACCCCGGACTTCAAGAGACCTGAGCGCAGTTTTGAGTATAAGTGGTATATTGACTCAGGCAGGGTTGATTTTAGTGCACCAGTTGCTTCACAAATCAAGGGAGGAGTTTAGAATCCCGCAGCCTACACTCTAGAGCAGCGAGATCACATTGGTCAGGTACCCGTTGTCATGACAGCACGACATCTGGTTTTAGTTCAGCCATGGTCAAGGTAGCAGTATCGGAGGAAGAATACCTTGGAATTGAGGGGTACTGGAAGTACCGCCCTTCTATCTTTCAGTGGATTGGCGGCAGATAATGCCCAGGGTTTCCTGGAGGAGTGTCACTATATTCTTCGTACTTCGGGTATTGTAGAGACCAGCGGGATTGTTTTTGTCACGTCTCAGGTCCAGAGTAGTGGGTTGATCAGTAGTGACGGCATATGAGTTGGGGTCACCTGGCCGAGTTAGCTTCACTAGCATGGATTCAGTTTTCGGAGATGCTTTGAGGGAGGTTACACCTCATTTCCTTCGGGATGTACGGCGCGCGAAGTTTGAGCAGTTGCATCAGGGCGCTGTGTCACTATTGGAGATTCAGGAATGATATTCGATTCAGCGGGACTCAAGAGTTAGAGTAGGATGCCTAGTTTCAACAGGTAGTAGGGATCGATCGCCGGTTAGAGAGCACGTGGGACCGTGAGCGAGCAGACAAATGAGATCAGGGAGAGAGTTCAGGGAGGCAATGAGGCCTGATAGATCGGAGGAATCTACTGGTCCGTATAATGGAGGCAAGGTACGACACGGTAGAAGTTTTGTGGGTCAACCAGTTCAGTTTGGATTACCAGCTTCGCATGGGATTTCAGGTACTCATGGGTCTCAGAGGATTCGTATTGTGTGTTTTTCCATAGCCATGTCGGCAGCGAGATTGTTTTCAGCGTGGAGATGTTAGCCACAGGGTGAGAGATTGTCCCAGGATTCAGGTAAGGTGTGGTAGCAGGGTATTCAGGTGAGTAGAGGGCGCCTAAGAGGTGGAGGCCCGACCTGTTGATGTGTTGCATATAGTAGGTCGGAGACCGATGTGCCAGATATTATCACACATGTATGTTTTGATGTGTTACCGAGGGGCACCGATTGTATTTCATTTTAGTTCTGCTGGTCGGAAAGAGTTCCCTTATGTGTTGTTTCATTTATGGGTGAGTTTCATGTTCTGCATTTCATTTTGTGTTTGCTCCTGTTGGGAGATTCTATGAGTAGTAGTCCGTGTCTATCATTTTTTTATTCATTCTTGATAGTAGTGAAACTGGCAGTGAGTCCTTGTCGTTCTTCTTGGTAAGCTTTATATGATTTTCTTGAGTATTTTGTTTACGAGTTGTGATTTGATACTCCATCGAGATGTGATTTCAGTTAACGTTATGATTTTATCAGCTGATATGAATTAGTGGAGGAATTTCAATTGGTATGATACATTTTCGGTATGTGATTCAGAGTTGAGGGTGAGTTCCTCGTGATATTTGTGATTCAATATATTTAGACCGGGCTGAGTACCGCGGTGGAAACTTTTATCAGGATGGAATTCTTGTGGTTTGTTCATATACTTTGCTTCTTCCTTGTTATATTTCTTTTGGCAAGTCAATATTGATAGAGAGTTGTGCCTATGGGCTTGTTTGATAGTTCCTTATATGTTTCTATGTTCATATTCAGTCATTTCGTTATGTGTTTTCTTTAGTTTAGTTTGCGGGATGTGTACTCGGTGGTGTCAGTTGTGGCTGGTGACTCGGGTGTTTAATAAAGAAGCCTTCGTGTTCATTGCATCATTATCAGGGTTATGGGGTTTGGAAACAAAGTTCTTTCAGATGTGGGGCTAATTGCCAATGTCGAGTTGGTTTCGGGCATCATTGTGATCAAAAGTGTTGTATGAGCCTATGTGTGAGGTGCTATATTGTGTGGTCGATCCTTGTGGGTGTAGTCATGAGTTGATGCAGCTGATTGAGGCTAATGCCGGATATGGATTTAGAATCGGGTCTTTTGTAAATGAGTAGGGGGTGAGAAGTAGAGGTATAAGGCTTATTGGTGGTGATGTGAAGGATATATCGCGGGTGTGATCTTATCATCAGGTTTATGAGGGTTTGGGTGACGTGGGATCACCCACGAGTATGTGTTATAAGTGTACCATCAGTGATTGGACGAGTTCAAGGTGAATCTTGGCACGTTCTAGGAGGACCGTTTGTTTAAGAGGGGAAGGATGTGATGACCCAAAAGGTCATCCCTTATATTTCTAGCTAATTATGTGTTCCGAGGCCGTGAAGACCTCCTTCTATCTCACCTCGATTTGCGTGTGTAGCCCGAGCGCGTAGCCGAGAAGACTTTATGTGAAAAACTAATTTTGTATTAGAAATTTGAATAAAGTTGACTTCGGTCAATGTTTTTGGTAATCGGACCCGGACCCATGATTTGAAGGTCCCGGAGGGTCCATAGGAAAATATGGGACTTGGGCCTATGCTCGGAATCGAATTCCGATGTCTCAAGTCCGAGAAATGAATTTTTTAAAGAAAATTGTTTTCTGAAAAATATAAAGGCTTTTGAAAATGAAATTTTATATGAAACCTGTGTTATCGGGCCCGTATTATGGTTCCGGAGCCCGGAACAGGTTCAATATGATTATTATGTGTTATCTGTGAAATTTGGCAAGAAGCGGACTTGGTCTGACGTGTTTCGGATCAAAAATGGGAAATTTGAAAGTTTATGAAGTTTTGAAATATTTCATTGATTTTGAGGTTTAATTCGATGTTTTTGATATTATTTTGGTGATTTAATTACACGAATAAGTCTGTAGGATGTTTTTGAGGTTGTGTGAATATTTGGTTTGGAGCCCCGAGGGCTCAGGTGAGTTTCGGGTAGGCGTTGGGGGTAAAACTTAGTAAAAATCTGGTGTTGAAATCATTTTCTGGTGTCTGGTGTTAAGCACTATGCGATCACATAGGTCCATTCGCGATAGCATAGCACTATGTTGAGAGGGGTGTTTGTGACACTGTGCGATCGCATAGCAGGGGCTGCGACCGCATAGTGTAATAGGAAGGCTGGGCTGGGTAGGTGTAACTCTATGCGATCACACTTATTCCTTCGCGATCGTGGAGCATGGAGTTCAGTGAACTATGCGATCACACTTCCTCTCTCACGATCGCATAGGTATAAATTGCCCAGTTATTTTTCTTAAGTTAAAAAACAGAACCCATACGGGAATTTCACCATTTTTCACAAACTTCTTCTTCTCCACTCGTCTTGGACGATTCTTGGGAGACTTCTTCATCATAATCTCTTAGGTAAGTAATCTTTAACTCGTTTCCTTCCATATTCATCAATATTCTATTAGATTCTAGGCCTAAAATCATGAAATCAAAGGTAGAAATTGGGGTTTGGGGTATAGTTAGGGCTTTTTGATTATTTGGGAATTTTACCTCGTTTTGGGGTCGAATTTCAAAATAAATTATATATTCGGGCTCGTGGGGGAATGGGTAATCGGAATTTGTAAAATTTGTCGGGTTCCGAGGTTCGGGCCCGGGGGTCGATTTTTGGGTCGATTTTTATAATTTTGTAAAGATTGAGACTTTATTATTCGGAATAGTTCCTTATACGTTTTATGTGTATTTTGAAGTTGTTTTAGTTGATTTTGAGCCGTCCGGGGGTCTTTTCGGCCGAGAAGTCTATTTGTGAGTACAAGATGTCGTCTTTGAGGTAAGTATCTTGCCTAACCTTGTGTGGGGGAACTACCCCTTAGGATTGAGTCTTCCTTGTTGATTGTAGTCCGAGTATGCGAGGTGACGAGTGTGTACTCGTACTTATTTGCATGTAGATTTCCCTTTTAGGATTCGTAGATTCTTATATTACCTGTGTATGATTTGTAATTGTTACATTTGAATCCTTTTTCATCCCTTCCTGTTTAAATTAGAATTACTTGTTTTTGGATTCTGTTGGCTATTTGACTTTACTTGAGTTAACTGAATATTCTACTTCTCGTATCATCATGCTATATTTTCTTCCTAGCTGGACTGATTGACTATAATTAGTGTCATCTAGCCTTATAGTTGACCAGCCGTAGTTGGAACATCTATTAGTTGGAGTCAAGCATGCCCGTGAGTCTTACATTATGAATTGTATGACTATTCCCTTAAGTTCCACTTAGGTCTAATTGTTAGACATTTATGTTATTGGTATTTCCTTGATGTTGCCTATTACTGGACCTTTGTTTAAGCTGAGTGTTATTCCATGAAGCTAACTGTTTAGGTGAGATTGGTTATAGTTTTTCCCCTTGCCGGGATGTTATGGTTTCTGTTACTGTTTATGATGTTAAATGATATGGTTTGTATTGTTGACTCCCTTGCCGGGATGTGATGGTTTCTATTACCTTTTATGTTGTTAATGATATTGTTCGTACTGCTGACTCCCTTTTCGAGATGTTGTGGTTTCTATTACTGGTTATGCTGTTAATGATATTGTTTGTATTGTTGACTCCCTAGCCGGGATGTGGTGATTTATGGGTCATATTGTTGGGTTTCCTTGCCAAACTGTTGTTCTTGATATTGTTTGGGTGAGGAAAAGTGTAAAGCACGAAGGGTGATGTCGTGTATTGTGAGGATGAGAGTGTTAAAGCACGTAGGGTGATGTCGTGCCATGTTATGATATTAAAGCACGAGGGATAATGCCGTGCCACATTATGATATTAAAGCACGAAGGATAGTGCCGTTCCATGTTATGATATTAAAGCACGAAGGATAATGCCGTGCCGTATCTATTTATTTATTGTGAGGGTCAGAGTAAAAGCACGAAGGGTGATGCCGTGCACTTAATTTAGTGAGAATGAGAGTAAAGCACGAAGGGTGATGCCGTGCACTTGTTTTGGTGAGAATGAGAGTAAAGCACGAAGGGTGATGCCGTGCACTTGTTTTGGTGAGGATGAGAGTAAAAGCACGAAGGGTGATGCCGTGCACTTGTCTTTGCATTTTATTTCTTTGTTCTAAATTTGGATATTCCTACTGATCTCTTACTGCGTTTATAAGCAAGATTTGATATTCCTCCTGTACGACATGGTAATTTCTGAGTTACGGACTGAGTTCCGGTGGATAAATATTGAGGAGATTTTGATCAAGGGATTTTATTGAAAAGTATCATTGAAAAAGCAATGGTTTGAAATGATTATATTTGAATTTCTTATACATCGAAGGTATATTTGAAAAGCACTAGTCTTGCCTAAAATGATATTTGGAAGTCATTTATTGGGAAAACATCTTTGAGAAGTTTCATATTTTGAAAGAAACTATGTTTTACGTAATTCTCTCTATTAAATATACTTATATCACTTTTGGAGAAAATATGTTTTCAAAGGAAACTCTTCCATACTAAAATGATTTTATTTGCAAAAGATTTTCATATGAACTGTTGTTTAAAGATTTCCACCAGTTTATGGATCTTAGTGGCTAAGGCCAGATGTGAACAAATCGATGTAGAGTTGAGTTATTGGTGTTCTCTATTGTATTGTGTTTCCTTTCGGTTTGGCTTGTTTTGTTGTCCATCTTTCTGGGTATTTGGTGATGTTTTGTGATTGATATCTGTAATTGCCTTCCGCTTTATATTGTCATTGTTGTAAATTATTTCGTAAAGTCTTAGATAGATGTAACGCTCGGTCATTTCTACATTCATGTTATTTATCTTGTAGACCAGTGGTGTCTTGACTAGTCCTCATCACTACTCCACCGAGTTTAGTTTTGATACTTACTGGGCACCGCTGTGGTGTGCTCATACACTTCTGCACATTTTTATGTGCAGATCCAGGTTCATATAGAAGTAGTTGTGTGGATGATTTCCGAGGAGACTCAAGGTAATCTGCTGCTGCATTCGGAGGCGTCGGAGTCACCTTCTTTGTATTTATTATTCATACAGTGTTGTATCTATTTCCAAATAGTCGTACTTAGAAGTTGTAGAAGATTCGTAGAGCTTATGTCTTGTACTACCGATTTTGGGAAAGTTTGTACATTCTGTTGAGATTCTGTATGAAGATTGCTAATTTTCCTTTATTTATTGTTGATATTCAGTAACTGATAGGCTTACCTAGACCCTAAGACTAGGTGCCATCACGATATCCAATGGAGGAAAATTTGGGTCGTGACAAGTTGGTATCAAAGCTCTAGGTTCATAGGTGATAGTCATAAGCGAGTTTAGTGGAGTCTTACGGATCGGTACAGAGAAGTCTGTACTTATCTTTGAGAGGCTACAGAACTATTAGGACGATTTCACTTCCTTCATTCCTATCGTGCGAGTTTCTTGATCTTGAAGTTTGAAATTATTGTTCCATTCTCTCACCGATGGTGAGGACACGAACGATGGTTCCTGATGATGTTACCCCGAAGCAATGTCGCAAGAGTCAAATACAGAGGCCAACGAGGAGCACGTGCCTCAGTTAAGATGCCTACCAGAGCAGCCGTTGAGGAGTCGCCAGTAGTTCTAGTTGGGGGACAGGTACTGAGGGTTCCTGTTGCTACCCCGGACTTCAGGAGACCTGAGGCGCAATTTTGAGTATAAGTGGTACATTGACTCAGGCAGGGTTGATTCTAGTGCACCAGTTTATTCACGGATCAGGGGAGGAGTTCAGACTCCCACAACCTACACTCCAGAGCAGCGAGATCACATTGGTCAGGTACCCGTTGTCATGACAGCACGACATCTGGTTTCAGTTCAGCCATGGTCAGGGTAGCAGCATCGGAGGAAGAATACCTTAGAATTGAGGGGTACTAGAAGTACCACCCTTCTATCTTTCAGTGGATTGGTGGAAGATAATGCCCAGGGTGTCCTGGAGGAGTGTCACTATATTCTTCGTACTTCGGGTATTATGGAGACGAGCGGAATTGTTTTTGTCACGTCTTAGGTCCAGAGTAGAGGGTTGATCAGTAGTGACAGTATATGAGTTGGGGTCGCCTGGCCGAGTTAGCTTCACTAGCATGGATTCAGTTTTCGGAGATGCTTTGAGGGAGGTTACACCTCATTTCCTTTGGGATGAACGGGGCGTGGAGTTTGAGCAGTTACGTCAGGGCGCTGTGTCACTATTGGAGCATGCCGTTAGGTTTAGTGAGTTTGCCAGACATGCACTTCGCTTGGTTGCTTCAGCTCGGAGATGAGTCCGTAGATTCATTTGGGAGATTCAGGCATGATATTCGATTCAGCGGGACTCGAGAGTTAGAGTAGGATGCCTAGTATCAGAAGGTAGTAGGGATCGCTCGCCGGTTAGAGAGCACGTGGGACCGGGAGCGAGAGGACAGACGAGATCAGGGAGAGAGTTCAGGGAGGCAATGAGGCCTCGTAGATCGGAGAAATCTACTGGTCCGTATTATGAAGGCAAGGTATGACACGGTAGAAGTTTTGTGATTCAACAAGTTCAGTTTGCATTACCAGCTTTGCATGGGATTTCAGGTACTCAAGGGTCTCAGAGGATTCGTATTGTGCGTTTTTCCACAGCCATGTCGGCAGCGAGATTGTTTTCAGCGTGAAGATGTTAGCCACAGGGTGAGAGATTGTCCAGGATTCAGGTAGGGTGTGGTAGCAGGGTATTCAGGTGATTAGAGGGCGCCTAAGAGGGGGAGGTCCGGCCTGTTGATGTGTTGCATATAGTAGGCCGGAGGTCGATGTGCTAGATATTATCACACATGTATGTTTTGATGTGTTACGGAGGGGCACCGATTGTATTTCATTATAGTTCTGCTGGTCGGAAAGAGTTCCCTTATGTGTTGTTTCATTTATGGGTGGTTCTGCATTCCATTTTGTGTTTGCTCCTATTGGGAGATTCTATGAGTAGTAGCCCGTGTCTATCATTGTTTTATTCATTCTTGATAGTAGTGAAACTGAAGTCCTTATCGTTCTTCGTGGTAAGTTTTATATGATTTTCTTGAGTATTTTGTTTACGAGTTGTGATTTGATACTCCATCGAGATGTGAGTTCAGTTAGCGTTATGATTTTATTAGCTGAGATGAATTAGTGGAGGAATTTCAATTGGTATGATACATTTTTGGTTTGTGATTCAGAGTTGAGGGTGAGGTCCTCGTGATATTTGTGATTCAATATATTTAGACCGAGCTGAGTACCGCGGTGGAAACCTTTATCAGGATGGAATTCTTGTGGTTTGTTCATATGCTTTGCTTCTTCCTTTATATTGCTTTTCGCAAGTCAGTATTGATAGAGAGTTGTGCCTATAGGCTTGTTTGATAGTTCCTTTATATGTTTCTATTTTCATATTCCGTCATTTTGTTATGTATTTTCTTTAGTTTAGTTTGCGGGATGTGTGCCCGGTGGTGTCATTTGTGGCTGGTGACTCGGGTGTTTAATAAGGAAGCCTTCGTGTTCATTGCATCATTATCAGGGTTATGGGGTTTGGAAACAAATTTCTTTTAGATGTGGGGCTAATTTCCAATGTCGAGTTGGTTTCGGGCAGCTATTCTGATCAAAAATGTTATATGAGCCTATGTGTGAGGTACTATGTTGTGTGGTCGTGCCTTATGGGTGTAGTCATGAGTTGATGCAGCTGATTGAGGCTAATGCCGGATATGGATTTAGAATCGGGTCTTTTGTAAATGAGTAGAGGGTGAGAAGTAGAGGTATAAGGCTTATCGGTGGTGATGTGAAGGCTATATTGCGGTTATGATTGTATCATCGGGCTTATGAGGGTTTGGGTGACGTGGGATCACCCGCAAGTATGTGTTAGAAGTGTACCATCAGTGATTGGATGAGTTTAAGGTGAATCTTGGCACGTTCGAGGACGAACGTTTGTTTAAGAGGGAGAGGATGTGATGACCCAAAATGTCATCCCGTATATTTCTAGCTAATTCTGTGTTCCGAGGTCGTGAAGACCTCCTTATATCTCACCTCGATTTGTGTGCGTATCCCGTACGCGTAGCCGGGAAGCCTTTATGTGAAAAACTTATAAAAACGATAATTTTGTATTAGAAATTTAAATAAAGTTGACTTCGGTCAACGTTTTTGGTAAACGGACCCAGACCCGTGATTTGACGGACCCCGAGGATCCATAGGAAAATATGGGACTTGGGCGTATGCCCGAAATCGATTCCGAGGTCCCAAGTCCGAGAAATAATTTTTTTAAAGAAAATTATTTTCTGAAAAATATAAAGGCTTTTGGAAATGAAATTGATATAAAACCTGTGTTATCGGGTCCGTATTACGGTTCTGGAGCCCGGAATAGGTTCAATATGATTATTATGTGGTATATGTGAAATTTGGTAAGAAACGGACTTGGTTTGACGCGTTTCAGATCAAAAATGGGAAATTTGAAAGTTTATGAAGTTTTGAAATATTTCATTGATTTTGAGGTTTAATTCGATGTCTTTGATGTTATTTTGGTGATTTGATTACACGAATAAGTCCGTAGGATGTTTTTGAGGTTGTGTGCATATTTGGTTTGGAGCCCCGAGGGATCAGGTGAGTTTCGGGTAGGCTTCAGGGGTAAAACTTAGCAAAAATCTGGTGTTTAAATCATTTTCTGGTGTTTGGTGTTAAGCACTATGCGTCACATAGGTCCATTCGCGATCGCATAACACTGTGTTGAGAGGGTAGTCTGTGACACTGTGCGATCGCATAGCAGGGGTTGCGACCGCATAGTGTAATAGGAATGCTGGGGCTGGGTAGGTGTAACTCTATGCGATCAAACTTGTTCCTTGGCGATCGCGGAGCGTGAAGTTCAGTGAACTATGCGATCACACTTCCTCTCTCGCGATCGCATAGGTATAAAATTCCCAATTATTTTTCTTAAGTCTAAAAACAGAACCCATATGGGAATTTCATCATTTTTCACAAACTTCTTCTTCTCCACTCCTCTTGGACGATTCTTGGGAAACTTCTTCATCATTATCTCTTAGGTAAGTAATCTTTAACTCGTTTCCTTCCATTTTCATCAACATTCTATTAGATTCTAGGCCTAAAATCATGAAATCAAAGGTAGAAATTGGGGTTTGGGGTATAGTTAGGGCTTTTTGATTATTTGGGAATTTGACCTCGTTTTAGGGTCGGGTTTCAAAACAAATTATATATTCGGGCTCGTAGGGGAATGAGTAATCGGAATTTGTAAAATTTGTCGGGTTCCGAGGTGCGGGCCCGGGGGTCGACTTTTGGGTCGATTTTTATAATTTTGTAAAGATTGAGACTTTATTATTCGGAATAGTTCCTTATACGTTTTATATGTATTTTGAAGTTGTTTTAGTATTTTGAGCCGTCCGGATATCTTTTCGCCCGAGAAGTCTATTTGTGAGTATCGAATTGTCGTCTTTGAGGTAATTATCTTGCCTAACCTTGTGTGGGGGAACTACCACTTAGGAATGAGTCTTCCTTGTTGATTGTAGTCCGAGTATGCGAGGTGACGAGTGTGTACTCGTACTTATTTGAAATTATATTGCCCTTTTATGATTCGTAGATTCTTATATTACCTGTGTATGATTTGTAATTGTTACATTTGAATCCTTGGTTGTTAATTTCATCCCTTCCTATTTAAATTAGAATTACTTGTTTTTGGATTCTTTCGTTGGCTATTTGACTTTACTTGACTTAACGGAATATTCTACTTCTCTTATCATCATGCTATATTTTCTTCCTAGCTTGCCTAATTGACTATAATTAGTGTCATCTAGCCTTATAGTTGACCAGCCGTAGTTGGAACATCTATTCGTCGGAGTCAAGCATGACCGTGAGTCTTACATTGGGAATTATATGACTATTCCCTTTAGTGACACTTAGGTCTAATTGTTAGACATTTATGTTATTGGTATTTCCTTGATGTTGCCTATTACTGGGCCTTTGTTTAAGTTGAGTGTATTCCGTGAAGCTAACTGTTTAGGTGAGATTAGTCATAGTTGTTTCCCTTGCCGGGATGTTATGGTTTCTGTTACTGTTTATGCTGTTAATTATATGGTTTGTATTGTTGACTCCCTTGCCGGGATGTTATGGTTTCTGTTACTGTTTATGCTGTTAATTATATGGTTTGTATTGTTGACTCCCTTGCCGGGATGTGATGGTTTCTATTACTTTTTATGCTGTCAATGATATTGTTTATACTGTTGACTCCCTTGCCGGGATGTTGTGGTTTCTATTACTGGTTATGCTGTTAATGATATTGTTTGTATTGTTGACTCCATTTCCGGGATGTGGTGATGTATGGGTCATATTGTTGGTTTTTCCTTGCCAAACTGTTGTTCTTGATATTATTTGGCTGAGGAAGAGTGTAAAGCATGAAGGGTGATGCCGTGTATTGTGAGGATGAGAGTGTTAAAGCACGAAGGGTGATGTCGTGCCATGTTATGATATTAAAGCACGAAGGATAATGCCGTGCCATGTTATGATATTAAAGCACGAAGGATAATGCCGTGCCGTATCTATTTATTAATTGTGAGGATGAGAGTAAAAGCACGAAGGGTGATGCCGTGCACTTGTTTTGGTGAGAATGAGAGTAAAGCACGAAGGGTGATGCCGTGCACTTTTTTTGGTGAGAATGAGAGTAAAGCACGAAGGGTGATGCCGTGCACTTGTTTTGGTGAGGATTTGAGTAAAAGCACGAAGGGTGATGCCGTGCACTTGTCTTTGCATTTTATTTTGTTGTTCTAAATTTGGATATTCCTACTGATCTCTTACTACATTTATTGGCAAGATTTGATAATCATCCTGTACGGCATGGTACTTTCTGAGTTACGGACTGAGTTCCGGCGGATAAATCTTGAGGAGATTTTGATCAAGAGATTTTATTGAAAAGTATCATTGAAAAAGAAATGGTTTGAAATGATTATATTTGAATGTCTTATAGATCGAAGGAATATTTGAAAAGCACTAGTCTTGCCTAAAATGATATTTGGAAGTCATTTATTGGGAAAGCATCTTTGAGAAGTTTCGTATTTTGAAAGAAACTATGTTTTACATAATTCTCTCTATCAAATATACTTATATCTACTTTTGGAGAAAATATATTTTCAAAGGAAACTCTTCCATACTAAAATGATTTTATTTGCAAAAGTTTATCATATAAACTGTTGTTTAAAAATTTCCACCAGTTTATGGATTTTAGTGGCTAAGGCCCGATGTGAACAAACCGATGTAGAGTTGAGTTATTGGTATTCTCTATTGTATTGTGTTTTCTTTTGGTTTGGCTTGTTTTGTTATCCATCTTTCTGGGTATTTTGGTGATGTTTCGTGATTGATTTCTGTAATTTCCTTCCGCTTTATATTGTCATTGTTGTAAATTATTCTGTGAAGTCTTAGATAGATGTAACACTCGGTAATTTCTACATTCATGTTATTTATCTTGTAGACCAGTGGTGTCTTGACTAGTCCTAGTCACTACTCCACCGAGGTTAGTCTTGATACTTACTGGGCACCGCTGTGGTGTGCTCATATTACACTTCTGCACATTTTTTTGTGCAGATCCAGGTTCATATTGTAGTAGTTGTGTGGATGATTGCCGAGGAGACTCAAGGTAACCTGCTGCTGCGTTCACAGGCGTCAGAGTCACCTTCTTTGTATTTATTATTCATACACTGTTGTATCTATTTCCAAACAGTCGTACTTAGAAGTTGTAGAAGATTCGTAGAGCTTATGACTTGTACTACCGGTTTTGAGAAAGTTTGTACATTCTGTTGAGATTCTATATCAAGACTGCTAATTTTTCTTTATTTATTGTTGATATTCAGTAACTGCTAGACTTACCTAGTCCCTAAGAATAGGTGCCATCACGATACCCAAACGGAGGGAAATTTGGGCGTGACAGGATAAGACCACGAAATTAAAGTCCTACTAAAAAAAATTTAAAAATTGTTGACAAGTTAAGCTTAAAAAATAGAAAACAAATGTCTAAAGTAGGTAATTTTACTAACAAAATAAAAATTAAATTTGTATCTTAAAATTAAAAGAGAAAGAAAATTTAATCACATGTAATACAAAAAATAATTGTAGAAAAACTCAATAGATTTGGAACATAATAATGAAAGAACTTATGTTTTAATATTTAGATTGATTCAAAGTTACAACTTAAAATAAAATGTGATATTGTTTTTCCTATAGGCAAAATATTAATGTAAAAAACTAATTAAAATTTTATAATAGGAAAGAGAATGTATAATGAAGAGAATAAAGATACTGTGAGAACACTTATACATTAGATTAATTGAATAATAAATAATTAAATAATACTTAAAAATATTACTAATATATTTAGATGATAAAAAAGTACCGAGCAAGAGGATAAAAGTATATAAAATATTAAGAATAATTTTTATATATTTATTGATAACTATTAAAAGGGTATTAAGAAAGACATTAAGTCAATTAGTAAGCTAATAAAAGATTATGTAATGGTATAACAATATTAATTTGTACCGACCTGACCGATCGTTTTACTTTTTAGAACTTCGTTCCCCTAAATAAGGCTCCCCTATGTGCTTTTATTATTTTATGACTTGTGGGGGTGGTTAGTTCGGAATTTGGGAGAGTTCGGGTTGAAATCGGAATACTTGATTCCATGGTTTGGCTTTAAAAGGCTAAGTTTGACTTCGGTTAACATTTTTAGTAAACGACCTCGAAATTGGGATTTGACAGTTCCAATAGGTTTGTATAATAATTTCGGACTTGGACGTTTGTTCGGATCGGATTTTGGAACTCGGGAGCATTTCGACGCCTAATATTGAAAATTGTCTCTTTGAAGGTTTTAAAGTTCTTTAAATTTGGTTTGGAGTAGGATTTGGTATTATCGAGGTCCAATTGAGATTCCGAATCTGGGAATAGTTTCGTATGGTGGTTTAATACTTGCACGCATAATTTGACGTCATTCTGAGTAGTTTAAGTACGTTTCGGTGCGTTGGAAGTCAATTGAAGAACTTGAAGTTCATATTTTTGATTCAATTGGTTTGGGGTGTGATTCTTAGTTTTTGTAACGATCCGACCAGTCGTTTTGAGCTCTAGCGTCATTCGGCGGTTTGAGGCCCTGAGTAGCTTCACTTCAGGTATTATGACTTGCACGCGTGGTCGGAATTTAATTTTGGGAGGTTCGGAGTTGATTTGGAAAGAAAAATTCTCATTTCGGAAGCTTTAAGTTGGAAGAATTGACTAAAGTGTGATTTTTTAGTAAACGACCTCGGAATCGGGATTTGAAGATTCCAACAAGTTCGTATGATGATTTCGGGCTTCGGCGTGCGTTTGGGTTGGGTTTCAAATGACCCGGGAGCGTTTTGGCGCCTATGGTGGAAGTTGGCGTTTTGAAATAATTTCATAAATTTGGGTTGATGTGTATTTCAATGTTATCGATGTCTGTTTGGGGTTCCGAGTCTGGAAATATCTCCGTATGATGATTTTGGTTTTGGGAGCGCATCCGGAAGTGGATTTGGAGGAGCGTAAGTCATTTCAGGGTCATTTGGCGAAAGTTAGAAATTTAAAGGTTTTTAAGAAGTTTGACCAGGAGTGTACTTTTTGATATCGGGGTCGGATTCCGATTACAGAAGTTGGAGTAGGTCTCCAATGTCGAATGTGACTTGTGTGCAAAATTTGAGGTCAATCGGACATGTTGATGGGTTTCGGCATTGAATGTAGAAGTTTGAAGTTCTAAAGTTTATTAAGCTTGAATTGGGGTGCGATTATTGGTTTAAGCGTTGTTTGATGTGATTTGAAGGCTCGACTAAGTTCGTATGGTGTTTTAGTACGTGTTGGTATAATTGGTTGAGGTCCCGGGGGCCTCGGGTGGATTCTGGATGGTTAACAGATTGAATTTGGCCTTAGGAAGGTGCTGAAGCTGTTGTCATCTGGTGTAATCGCACCTGCGAGGTTTTGGTCGCAGGTGCGACAACGAAGAAGCGGCCCATGGGTCGCAGAAGCGGGGCAGGCCAACAAGGGGACGACCGCAAGTGCGAAGTTCTGGCCGCATCTGTGCAAGCGCAAAAGCAAAGAGTTGGGTGCAGAAGCAGAAGAAGGCGCATGAGCGGAAGCGAGCTCGCACCTATGATGTCGCAAAAACAGGAAATGTTTCCACAGGTACGAGGCGTCGCATTTGGGTGATTTCTGCAGAAGCGGTGGCATGGTTGTAGAAGCGACGCCGCAGGTGTGGCTTATGTCCCGCATGGGCGATAATGTCGCTGGACAGAATTGATTTAAGAGCGGGATTTGGCTCTTCGTCTCTCATTTTTCACTTGGTTGAGAAGATTTTAGAGAGCTTCAAGGAGGGATTTTCATCAAGCAACACAAGGTAAGTGATTCCTACCTATTGCAAGTTAAATACATGGTTTGTATAAGGATTTAAACATGGAAATTAGTAGAAATTATGGGGAGGGGGGGGGGGGGGTTGGTAGAAAACCTAGAAATTATATTTTCGGATTTTGACCACGAATTTGGGCATGGAATTGAGAACAAATCATATATTTGGGTTCATGATGTTATGAGTAGTGTTTATCTTCGAAAATTTTCGAAATCCGGGTACGTGAGCCCGCGGTGAATTTTAGGAATTCTTCAAATTAGGTTGGAAAATCACTTTAATGGTTAGGATGTGAACTTTTGAGCATGTATTGACTATTTTATATAACATTTGACTAGCTTCGAGTCGTTTGGCACCAAGATGAGGATTTAAAGCACAATTTTGGACCGGGAAGTAAGCTTTGAGACGAGGTAAGTCTCCTGTCTAACTCTGTGAAGAGGAAATTTTCCCTAGGTGTTGTATATTGATGCATGCTACTTGTTGTGAGGGCTACGTACGTGCGAGGTGACGAGAGCCCGTACGTAGCTATACTCATGCTATTGTCCGGGTAAACTTAGGTTTACATGATGCTATAGCTGTACTATTTGAGCAGTCTCTCGCTTATTAAATTTCTCTGTTTTACATATCCATTTGAGACTAGACTTGCTATTGTAGAGGCTTCACGGGTTCATGATTAGTCACCGGATAATATTTCTCCTTTTACGGCATGTCTCCATTATGTATATGTTTCATTGAAAGGTTTTTATTAAAAAAATTACAACTCACGTTTATTCGTGAGTGGGGCCAAGGACCCGTTAAAGCTTCTTATTCTAATGGGATCGGGCCGTTCGCCACAACAGGATTATGTATTTCACTCTTATGAGATCGGGCCATTCGCCTCGGCAGGATTTATGTACCACACTCTCATGGGAGCGGGTCGTTCGCCTCAGTAGGTTAATATATGCATCTATGGTTCGTGTCGTTCGACCCTTGGCAGTGCACTATTTATATATTATATTGGATCGGGCCGTACGCCTTGGCATTTCCTATATCATATCCTCATGAAATAGTGCGTATTACTTGGCAAGAAGCCAGTGTATCTGTGAGTTTTCCGGATTTGAATTATGGCAATCTACTTGATGAGATCCACTATATCTATATATATTCTCCGGTTAAGGAGGGAATTTCTAATGGAGAGCTTGAGTTCCTCGTAAAGAGGGGGGATTTGTACCACGTGATTTATACTTTTTTATTTCATTTATTTACTCTGCCTCATACATACTTACCTCTTTACTGTATCTGATGTTATTGGACCACTAGTGCGTGTCGATGTCGACCCCTCGTCACTACTCCTCCGGGGTTAGGCTAGATACTTACTGGGTACACGTTGATTTAGTACTAATACTACACTTGCTGCACATTTTTTTGTGTGCAGGTACATAAATGACTAGTGGCCTTGTGAGAGCAGGGGCATGTATGCATACATGGACTTAGGTGAGCCGCATTCCTTATTACGCCCAGCAGCCGGCATAATCTCCTTCAGAGTATTTACAGTTTTCCTGTCCAATTTGTATTCCCGACAGATGTTGTATTTAATTTAATATTCCTAGTTAATGCTCATGTACTTGTGACACTGGGTTTTGAGATGATTAGGGGTTGTTCAGTATTAAGATTGTTAAAAATATCATTATTTACTCTGTATATTCCATATTTTGCTATTTCATAGAAAGAAATATTATTTCAAAAATATTAAAATGAGAACCAAATTAAGTATTTATTTTTGGCTTGCCTGACAACGGAGTCCGGCTCCATCATGACCTTTAATGGATTTTGGGTCGTGACAACATGGCATCAGAGCACCAGGTTCACTTAGGTCTCACGAGTCATGAGCGAGTCTAGTAGAATCTTGTGAATCGGTACGGAGACGTTTGTACTTATCTTCGAGAGGCTACAGGGTTGTTAGGAGCACGCCCCTTCTTGATTTCTCATCGTGCGAATTGGATCCTCTGAGGCTTGTACCGTTGATTCTTTCCTATTCAATCTTATGCGATGTGAAGCGCTTGTTATAGATATGGAATCGAGAAATTATCATGGTACTACTGATGTGGTGCAGGATGTTTCTACGTGCATATTTGATCGGGCTATTACCGTCGCCTTGCGGAAGGTCGTCTTGTCATTTCAGCTCAGCATCAGTGTTACCCAAGGTTTTGAGATTTGGCATTGATTGTTATGATGATTCGTGCACTGCTATCGCACAGTGGTTGTGGAATGGTAGGATGCGTGTCTAGGCGTCGAGGTAGTGAATGACCTGAAATGAGGTATTACTCAGTGCATGATTCAGAGATTCAGTATTTTATTTTTCGGCGGAGGAAAGGCCGAACTAAGAATGTTCGGATTTTGGGTTGATGGAGTATCGGGACTTGGTAATTTCGAGCGTGGTGGAATTTTCATATGTGATGTGGTGTTGTTGTCCTTGTTTAATGTGCTAAGTTTGCCGGTGTTATGGTTTTCTTTAATTCGCCTTCAGGGCGAGGTATTACGAAATGGTATCGGGGAAACAATCGTTAGAAATCGCGGTGTGCAGTGGTTCATAATCGAATCGGTGTTCCTAGTATTGATGGCTCGAGAATATGATCTTCTAAGAGGTCTAGAGTTGGTAGTGACTCATTTGTTCGGGCGTTATAGAGATGTATTCAGAATCAGGGGCAATAATTGGGCAACAAAAGACGAGGAAAGACATAAGGGAGGTGTTTTTGGCGATGGTTGAATTGCTAGAAGGTCAAGTGTGAAAAGTAGAAGTCGAGGAGTTGCTTAAAGGAGATGGTTGAACCAAAGTGGGAGAGTAGAGGATTAGCATATGGGTTCTGTGGTAGGATAGCCACACGCCTTGAGGGAAGATTAGAGCAATTTGGGAATTCTGATGGGCAGTGACTAGGACCATGGATTTTATTTGGATGCAACATGATTTCGAGTTTGGAATGCGTTGTTGGACTTTTAGCTGATGTCAATGGGAAGAAGAAATCTCCATGGGTCCCAAGGTTATGTAATTGTATCTTCAAGCTAAGTGAGAGAGCCCCACTATCTATGATGGGATTACATGGTTGTCTATTGTGCGGTTTCTGGTTATCGGTGTGTTGGTGGGTTATTACGACTAAGGAAAGAAAACATCAGTGGTAATTTGAGCAAATGATTTGGGGAATGTGTGCTATCTTTGGCTTATCAATTCATGTGCAGGTTTTGGGAAGACTCAGAGTCTACGCTTCGTATGGATGTGATGTGCAAGGAAAGGTATTCAACTGGCTGCTTCTTTGAGAGGGTGTTCATGTGCTAGCAGGGCCTTGGATTTTGATTATTTTCGGGAACAAGTCAGAGGTGACTCTTAACAATGGCCCTAGTAGGTTCAAATTAAAGTGCAGTGCCTAGGGATTTCGAGTCCGTGATATGGCTAAGTATCGAGCTTTTGTAGGGAATTATGAAAGGGGCTTGAAGTGTTCTATGTTGTCATAGGTCCAAGGTGTAGCGTTGGATGAATGGGAGAAAAATAACTTCCGGTTCATAAAGGAATTATCAAAAAGGGTGTACTAGTTGAAAAGGCAGATATGCGGACAAGGATAGTATGAGATGGTTCGTGGGTTTTTGAGACAACGTGGTCTCGTGAAATAAGGTCACTCAGGATGAATGCGGATCTGGTGTCGTTATGTTTTAAGTGGAGTTATTATTATTCCTAAGGTAATTACAAAGTAAATTAGAAGAAGTCGGATCGGTTAGCAATGGTTGAATTGGCATGATGGTGGCAATGATCAGTTCCTTCGAGGTGTTAAGTTATACATGTGATTTGTGGTGGTTCGTGCATGGCTTGACAACCGCTGTAATTGATTTTATATGGTGGCATTCGAGTATTATGGCATGTTATGTGCAGATGGGTCCCGAAAGGATTATAGTGGTTTAGACCACCACTCGAAGTTGTAATTTTTGCGGTTATGGGAATTCAGTCACGTGTTGCAGTGTTTCTCTTACAATGAGTTAAGTGAAATGTTTCTATATGCTGGAGTGTTTATTCTATTAGTGGTTTAGGAGTTTCAGTTATGATGGAATTCTGGCATTCTCGCGTATTGGCATGCTAGGTACAATGAGCGACATGGGAATTGGAAGTTGAGGATCAAGGTTGCGGTTCGGTGTAGACAAGAATGTTACGAGATTTGATGAGCAGGAAATGATTCAGATGGTTGAAGTAAGCTGGTGTTGTCTTTGGCGTCACCTGATATCGGTGTCCTGTGTAAGGGGCTTTGTGTTCTGATTTGCTGATTCCCGATTTGCTTTACAACATTAGTATGATCGGTGGTGTGGATGTGCAGACTTGTCACCTGGTGCAAAAGGTCATGGGAGTGTATCCCATGGGAAGATGGTATAAGTGTGACCTATAGTCACTTGATTGATTGAAGATTGGAACCAAGTATGGAGATTATGGTACTATCGTTAATGTGAGAGTTTAGGTTTGGAAGGTGCTCTATTCATTTGGTTACGTACTATGGATGTTTTTTCCGGATTGACGGTTTTTCTTATGTGTCATGGGAAAAAAGGTTCATGTGGATCCTTGAAAGGTTATTAGCCCAGTGTGGTACGATCAGAATCAGCTTGGGGTTCGTGGGTGGGTCTAAATGTGAATTTGGGCTCTATATCAGGCCGAATGTGTTCATTTCAGCTTAACGTTGTTTACGGAGGAATCTTCGGGCCCTGGATGTTATTTATATCGTCAGCTATTCCGTGTAATCTATATTATGCCAGGTGGGTTGTGAGGTGGTTTGATTATTCGTACTCATATTGAGATCTCGTGTAATTGGTGGTGTTGTGAGAGCAGGATGACTCTCGAGATACAAGTCATTTATTGCACCGTAGTTGTTCTTGAGTTTCGTAGCGTATAGTGCTATCTGTCTCCCCAGGATTTGTATTATGCACATCGCGTGCTTGTGGTCGATATTTGGGTATTTCGTAGTTATGAGCATTTTAGCTCGGTAAGTATTTTTTTATAGATTATTATGTGTGGATCGTGTGGCACGCCGCCAGGGGTATATTGTTTGGATCGGGTGGCACGCCGCCACGGGTATCATGGTTGGATCGGGTTGCACGCCGCAACAGTGTGATGTTGAGTAAAATCCCCTATACCTAATCTTGTGTGTTTGGTTTCTCATTTCCTGAGGAAGGTTCATAACATCTTTTCGGTTGTTTAATTAGTCAAGTGGGTTGAGTGGTTCTTTCCAAAGTTCGTTTTCCTTATGTATCACATTCGAGTTTGTAGCTTTTTGGAACACGGTGGCATCATATGAGACTTTTGGCAGTGTCTGAGGTGGCTTATTGCCTGAGCGGCTTGTACGGGGTGAGACGAGATTTTTAGACCTAGGATCAGTGCCATCGGATTTATATGCGGCATATTTGAGAGAAAATATTGTTATTTGGTTCATAATGAGGTAATGGTTCTTATCAGGAGGAGAGACTCAATGATTTGTTGACTCGGCAGTTGGTTACGAATTTCTACACATCTCTTCCATCGTGGCAGTATTGCAAGAGTTGGAACAGGGCTTATATGTGTCATGATGTGTGTTGTGGGCATCATATTCGTGGAATTGTGGCTATTATTGTTAGAGGTTGTTATTACGGCCAGGTGAATTATGCGATGCATGGTGTGGATTCAGAAAAGTTATACAATCATGTATTGGTACATCGTGTAATGATGGATACGGTGTTGGTATGTTGGAAACAGACCAGGTAGAGGATTTCAGATGTTGGAATTTGGCTCTAAGGCTTATTTGACTAAATTTAAAGGAAAATTTGCAGGTTTGCTTGAGCTGATGTGCTCAACTGGGTTGTTTTAGCACAGTAGGTGCACGATGTGTTAAATAGTGATTTTGGACAACTCCGGAGCAGTTCTTAGCACATTCGAGGACGAACGTATGCTTAAGTGGGAGAGAATGTAACGACCCGACCGGTCATTTTGAGTTCTAGTGCGTCGTTTGGTGGTTTGAGGACCTGATTAACTTCACTTCAGGTATTATGACTTGCACGCATGGTCGGAATTTAATTTCGGGAAGTTCGGAGTTGGTCTGAAAAGAAAAATTCTCATTTCGGAAGCTTTAAATTGGAAGAATAGACTAAAGTGTGATTTTTAGTAAACAACCTCGAAATTGGGATTTGAAGGTTCCAACAGGTTCGTAAGATGATTTCGGACTTGGGCGTGTGTCCGGATTGGGTTTCGGATGACCCGGGAGTGTTTCGGCGCCTATGGTGGAAGTTGGCATTTTAGAAGAATTTTATAAATTTGGGTTGAGGTGTATTTCAATGTTATCGATGTCCGTTTGGAGTTTCGAGTTTGGGAATAGCTCTGTATGGTGATATTGGTATTGGGAGCACGTCCGGAAGTGGATTTGGAGGTCTGTAGGTCATTTCAGGGTCATTTGGCGAAAGTTAGAAATTTGAAGGTTTTTAAGAAGTTTGAATGGTAGTGGACTTTTTGATATCGGGGTCGGATTCCGATTCCGGAAGTTGGAGTAGGTCCACAAGGTTGAATGTGACTTGTGTGCAAAATTTGAGGTCAATCAGACGTGATTTGATGGTTTCGGCATCAAATGTAGAAGTTTGAAGTTCTAAAGTTCATTATGCTTGAATTGGGGTGCGGTTCGTGGTTTCAGCGTTGTTTTATGTGATTTGAAGGCTTGACTAAGTTCGTATGGTATTTTTTACGTGTTGACATAATTGGTTGAGGTCACAGGGGCCTCGGGTGGTTCCGGATGGTTAACAGATTGAATTTGGCCTTATGAAGGTGCTGAAGTTGCTATCATCTGGTGTAACTGCACCTGCGAGATTTTGGACGCAGGTGCGGCAACGCAGAAGCGCCACATGGGTTGCAAAAGCGGGGCATGCCAACCAGGGGGAAGACCGGAGGTGCAAAATTCTGGCTGCATCTGCACAAGCGCAGAAGCGAAGAATTGGGCGCATAAGCGGAAGAAGGCGCATGAGCGGAAGCGAGCTCGCATATGCGATGTCGCAGAAGCGAGAAATGTTTCCACAGGTGCGAGGCGTCGCATTTGGGTGATTTCCGCAGAAGTGGTGGCGTGGTCGCAGAAGCGACGCCGTAGGTGCGAAAATGTCGCTGGATATAATTGATTTAAGAGCGGGATTTGGCTCTTCGTCTCTCATTTTTCACTTGGTTGAGACGATTTTGGAGAGCTTCAAGGAGGGATTTTCATCAAGCAACACAAGGTAAGTGGTTCCCACCTATTGCAAGTTAAATACATGGTTTGTATAAGGATTTAAACATGGAAATTAGTAGAAATTGTGGGGGTTTTTGGTAGAAAACCTAGAAATTATATATTTTGATTTTGACCACGAATTTGGGCATGAAAATCATATATTTGAGTTCATGATGTTATGGGTAATGTTTATTTTCAAAAAATTTCAGAATCCGGGTACGTGGGCCCGGAGGTAAATTTTAAGAATTCTTCAAATTAGGTTGGAAAATCACTTTAATGGTTAGGATGTGAATTTTTGAGCATCTATTGACTATTTTATATGACATTTGACTTGCTTCGGATCGTTTGGCACCAAGATGAGGACTTAAAGCACAATTTTGGACAGGTAAATAGGCTTTGAGACGAGGTAAGTCTCCTGTCTAACTCTGTGAGGGGGAAATTTCCCCTAGGTATTGTATATGATGCATTCTACTTGTTGTGGGGGCTACGTACACGTGAGGTGACGAGAGCCCGTACGTAGCTATATTCATGTTATTATACAGGTAGACTTAGGTTTACATCATGCTATAGCTGTACTATTTGAGCAGTCTCCCGCTTATTAAATCCCTCTGTTTTACATATCTATTTAAGACTAGACTTGCTATTGTAGAGGCTTCACGGGGTCATGATTAGTCACCGGATAAACTTTCTCCTCTTTTGGCATGTCTCCATTATATATATGTTTCATTGAAAGGTTTTTATTAGAGAAATTACACTCACACGTTTATTCGTGAGTGGGGTCAATGACCCTTCAAAGCTTCTTATTCTAATGGGATCGGGTCGTTTGCCTAAGCAGGATTATGTATTTCACTCTTATGGGATCGGGTCGTTCGCCTCGGCAGGGTTTATATATCACACTCTCATGGGAGTGGGTCATTCGCCTCAGCAGGTTAATAGATGCATCTATGGTTCGTGCTGCTTGACCCTTGGAAGTGTAATATTTAATTATTATGTTGGATCGGGCCCTATGCCTCGGCATTTTCTATATCATATCCTCTTGAAATCGTGCGTAATACTTGGCAAGAAGCCAGTGTATCTGTGAGTTTTTCGGATTTGAAGTATGACAATCTACTTGATGAGATCCACTATATCTATATATATGCTCCGGTTAAGGAGGGAATTTCTAATGGAGAGCTTGAGTTCCTCGTATATAGGGGATTTGTACCACGTGATTTATACTTGTTTATTTCATTTATTTACTCTGCCTCATACATACTTACCTCTTTACTATATATGATATTATCGGACCACTAGAGCGTGTCGATGTCGACCTTTCGTCACTACTCCTCTAGGGTTAGGCTAGATACTTACTGGATACATGTTGATTTATGTACTCATACTACACTTGCTGCACATTTTTTATGCAGGTACATATATGACTAGTGACCTTGTGAGAGCAGGGGCGTGTATGCATACATGGACTTAGGTGAGCTGCATTCTTTATTATGACCCACAACCAGCAGAGTCTCCTTCAGAGTATTTATATTTTTCTGTCCAATTTGTATTCCGGACAGATGCTGTTTAATTTTATATTCCTAGTTAATGCTCATGCACTTGTGACACCGGGTTTTGGGATGATTAGGGGTTGTTCAGTATTGATATTGTTAAAAATATCATTATTAACTTTGTATATTCCATATTTTGCCATTTAATAGAAGGAAATATGATTTCAAAATCATTAAAATGAAGACCAAATTAAGTATTTATTTTTGAATTGCCTGACACCGGTGTCCGACGCCATCACAACCTTTAATGGATTTTGGGTCGTGAAAGTTTTAATGTCGTTTTGTGCGTTCCGAGAGTTCAAGCGAGTCAGTTTTGTGATTTAAAACTTGTTGGTATGTTGGGGCGTTGTTAGTCGGACGAGGCTCAGACCAAGTTTGGACTTGGAGTATCATCTGAAGCTTCCAGCTGCTGGTGTGATCGCACCTGCACTTGTCCAGCCGTAGGTGCGAGCTCGCATGAGTGGTCTCTTGACCGCAGAAGCGGCGTAATGTGGGCTGTCCAGTAACCGCAGAAGCTTGCAAGGTACCGCACCTGCAGAGACGCAGGTGCGAAGGAGTCCATCGCAGGAGCGGACTAGGGTCGCAGGTGCGACACACGTGCCTCAGGAGCGGTCTCGCAGAAGCGAGCCGCTGGTCGCAGCAACGAGGGGGCCAACTGAGGAGAGGACCGCATCTGCGAGGCCCTTTCCACAGAGCGGAGCCGCAGAAGCGGCCAAACCTCCACAGATGGGAAAATTGGTAGAGGCAGACCCTCATTTAATACAAGACTTAGGCATTTTGAGCTCATTTATTTCATTGCTTGGGCGATTCGTGTAGCTCATTGAGAGGAGATTTCACCTAACACTTTGAGGTAAGTAATTGCTATACAATATGAGTTAAATACATAGTTTATGGGTAGATTTAACATGTAAATTAGTGAAAATCTTTAGTGTAGGTGAAAACCTAGGTTTTTGATAAAAATGGGATTTACCACAAATATGGTTATGGAATTTAGTGAAAATCATATATTTTGAGTTCATGAGGTTATATGCTAACAACTTTCTTTGAAAATTTCCGGAATCCAGGCCCGGTGGTGATTTTTAAGAATTCTTCAATTGGGATTGGGTAATCACTTTAATAATTAGGATATGAACTTTTGAACATGTGTTGACTATTTTATATAATATTTGACTAGTTTCAAGTCGTTTGGCACCGAATTTAGGGTTTAAGCACAATCTTGGACTGGAAAGTAGGATTTGAGATGAAGTAAGTCTTTTTTCTAACCTTGTAAGAGGGAATTAATCCCATAGGTGAATTTAATTAATATGTTCTGCTATTTGTGGGGGATACGTATGCACGAGGTAACGGGAGTCCATATGTAGCTACTTATGTTTATGTCCGAGTAGTTTTAGGTTTACACCATGCTTTGTTGGCACCGTATTTGATTATGCTTACTAAATGCCTTGAATAGAGTTGAGATTGAGGCTTTCAAGATTTTAAAAATTTCTAGTTGAGTTTCTTATTTTGGAAGATTGAGGGATTTTATGATAACTTGAGAAATCTATGTTCAACCGCGCCGCAAGTATATTTCATGAGCGGGGTAAATTTTCACTACTCTCATGGGAGCGGGTCGTTCGCCTCGACATGTTAATAGATGCATATATGGTTCGTGTCGTTCGACCCTCGGCAGTGCACAAAGTATATGTACATATATTTTAGATTAGGCCGTACGTCCTCAGCATAATTCGTGCATAATAACACTGGAAGCCCAATTATATTTGGTATTGTTTCATTAGCTTGAGAGGTTAAATGATTAAATGAGGGAAATTGATTTGTTACTTACTATAATAAAAAAGATTGTTTATTTATTTCTTGATTCCGAGTTCTATTGTCATTTATATATCCCATGTTTAATTAGAATTTTATATATTTTACTGTTGGCCCATAGTAAGTGTTGAACTCGACCCCTCGTCACTACTTATTTGAGGTTAGACTAAATACTTACTGGTACATATTGTTTATGTATTCATGCTACACTTCTGCACTAAATGTGCATGATCTGAGGAAGGTGCATCTGGATATCAATTCGGCGCGTATCTTTGACAACTACGAGACCTTGCGGTGAGCTGCCTTTCCAGCCCATTCTGCAGCAACCGAAGTCTTTCTTTTGCTTTATTTTCTGTCTATTTCATTTCAGACAGTAGTGTGATATTCTTTTGTATATTCTACTAGTAGCTCATACACTTGTGACACCAGGTCTTGGAGATTTATGTTAGTAGACACTTGATGGTTTTGGGTTATTTAACTTATCTCACTTTCTTTCAAAACTTTCTTTCAGAATTTTGATCTTTCATTTTTATTAAATTCTTACTTTTTATTTATGTACAAACTAAAAATCAACTATTTCAAATCTTTAAAAGAAAAGATCACAGAGTTAGTTCATTGTTGGCTTCCTAGCAGTAACGTTGGGCGCCATCACGACCTATAGAAGAAATTGGATCGTGACATAATTAATAAATAATACAATAACTATAAGTAAAGAACAAAGAAAAAGGAAAATTTGTGTAAAAATGTGATGAATAAGACTTATTTGACTTTGAAATGAAAAACAAAGCGGTAGTAATTTTGTTAAAATATAATGATCTAATGTGCTCAAACAAGACAGATCACAACATGATACAGTTAGTATCATTTAATATTAACATAGAAATAAAATGTAAGTACTAATATCAAGGGGTTTGGATGTTACAAATATGAAAAAAAATAGGTTGTCTACTACGAGATATGAGTAATAATATCATATCTTAATTTTTAGTTAATATCTAATGATTATATATACTAACTTTTATCAAGAATATTTATATCTCAAAGTTATTTACACATAATTTAAATAACTCAAATAGTTTTAATATGGTATGTGTCCGCGCATCACGATACTAGTTTAACTTTAAAACTCTAAGTTCAGTAAGAAGTATCCCGACAAATAAATCAGAGTTACCTTTATGTGTCTTAAACTTATTGTATTCAAATATCTTCCACTTTGGCCTAAAGTCTAAATTCCACGGCATTTTAGGCATTTCTTTTTTCTATATTCTTTCTTCCCAGTATAAAAAGAAAACATAAAAAAAAAAAAAAAAACTAATGACACGTTTTATTCAACTCAAATAGAGATTATGAGAAATCAAAATATTTATATGTAATGTAAGCCTCACAACTTTAATTAATCATTTCAGAAGCCAAATTAGCTCATTCACAATCCTGAGATAATTTTATATGGTTTCTCATAGTAATTAACACATTTTTTATGAATTACTAAAAATAATATTTTTGATAAACGTCAAATTTGAAATGAAAATAATCTTAACTTCTAACCATTTACTCTAGATAATATAAACATCAATTGATTAATAGTATTTTATTGGACTATAGTATCTCTTATTAGTGACGAGGAAACAAATATGGCAAACATTATGGTTTAGTTGCTGATTTCAGGAGTCCTAAATATTAGGAGTTCGTACCTAATTTAAACAAGAAATAATTTAATAAAGAAAAATATATTTTTTGGTCCTAAATATTAGGAGAATAATTAAATTACAATTTCTTTCAATTTAAAATTTATTTTAAAGGATAAAAAAGGTTAACAACATCTCACTAAGCGGCTTCGTACTTTTGATATAGTACTAGTCTTAGGGTGCGCGTTGCACGTGTACTTATATCAAGGGGTACACAGCTTTAAAAAATCACATTATATGTTTGAGTTATAAAGTAAAAGTTTAAAAAGGGTAAGTTTTTGAAAATAATGAATATTAATCTTATTTAGCTAACACAATGGGTAAAAAAACTTGCTACACGAAAGTCTTTAGATGCCTTATTGTAATAACCCGACCAGTCGTTTTGGTCTCTAGGGCGTCGTTCGGTGGTTTGAGACCTTGAGTAGTTTCACTTCAGTTATAATGACTTGCACGTGTGGTCGGAATTGAATTTCGGAAAGTTCGGAGTTGTTTCAGATGGAAAATTCTAAATCCGGAAGCATTAAGTTGGAAGAGTTGACTAAGATTTGACTTTTGAGTAAACAACCCCGTAATCGAAATATGAAGGTTCCAATAGGTTCGTATAATGATTTCGAATTTGGGCGTAGGTTCGGGTTGGGTATTGGATCACCCGGGAGCATTTTAGCATTTATTATGGAAAGTTTACATTTTGAAAGTTTAAGATTGTTAGCTTGAAGTGGATTTTTATGTTATCGATGTCCGTTTGGGATTCCGAGCCTGAGAATAGTTCCGTATGGTGATTTTGGTCTTAGGAGCGTGTCCGGACGTTGATTTGGAAATCAGTAGGTCATTTCGACGTCAATTGGAAAAAATTGAAAATTTGATGATTTTTGGGAAGTTTGACCGGGAATGGACTTTTTGATATCGGGGTCGGATTTTGATTCCGAAAGTGGGAGTAGGTCCATAATGTCAATTATGACTTGTGTGCAAAATTTGAGGTCAATCAAACTTGATTTGATAGGTTTCGGCGTCGAATGAAGAAATTTGAAGTTCTAAAGTTCACTAAGATTGAATTAGGGTGTGATTCGTGATTTTAGCATTGTTTGATATGATTTGAGGCCTCGACCAGGTTCGTGTTATGTATTGGGACTGGTTGGTGTGATTGGACGAGGTCCTGGGGGCCTCAGGTGTGTTTCGGGGTGGTTTTGGACCAAATTTGGATGAAAAGTTGTTGTTGGTTTGCTGGTGCTGGTGTTGTCTTTCGCGAACGCGGGGAAGAGACGCGTTCGCGAAGAATGATTTTTGGGCCACTGGGATTTTCCCATCATAAACGCGATGCAGGAGACGCGAACGCGAAGAGGAAGAGGCCTTCCTGGCGTTAATCCTTCATGAACGCGGCTCGTGGCTCGCGAACGCGGAGGGCAGAGGTCGGAAGGCTTTTCGAACGTGACGAGGAGGTCTCCAACGTGTTGAGAAAGTTTTCGGCATGTTTGCTTTAGCCTTTGTGAACGCGAGGGACTTGCTGCGTTCGTGAAGAAGGTTCGCCTGGGCAGTGAATAAGTTTTCAAAACGGGTTTTTGCTAATTTTATCTCAAATCTTTTATGGGAGTCGAGCTTGGGGCGATTTTGGAGGAGCTTTTTCGTCACCCATCACTAGGTAAGTGATTCCTTCACATTTTGAGTTAAATACATAATTATACATGGATTTGAACATGAAAATTAGTAGAAATTTGAGATTTTGAAGAAAAATCTAGAAATTTTTTGTTTTGGATTTTGACCACGAAATTGGACATGGAATTTGGAATAAATTATATATTTGAGTTCGTGGTACTACGGGTAATGTTTATCTTCAAAAAAATTCGGAATCCCGGCATGTGGGCCCGAGGGTTGATTTTAACGACTTTTCGAGTAGAGTTGGGAACTGTTTAAATTTATTAGTTATGGGTATTAGAATATAGTCTACTATTTTGCACATTGTTTGAATAGCTTTTGCGAACCATCGGTTTGAGGTGTTTGAGTGACATTGGAGCCGGTTATGGAACTTCAGATCGAGGTAAGTCTTCTATCTAACCTTGTGAGGAGAAAATTACCCCTACGTGATATTTGTTGTTATGTGCAACTAGTCGTGGGTAATACGTACGCACGAGGTGATGAGAGTCCGTACGCAGATAATGCATGTTTATGTCCGGATACACTTAGGATCCTATCATGTAATATTTGATTTATTTGAATTCATTTTGCTGGCTTAATTAATTAAAGTTATAACTGAAATCAGTTTAAAATTAATATATGTATACTAGGACAAGCCTTAACTCTTTGAGTTGCGGGCGAGTTATTTGAGAAACGGTAAAGATTATATCCATTTTGTACTCGTGTACGGTATTGTAACCACATGTCTCGTAATTCGGTAACTTCCTTCCTTTCCTTGTGGAGCAGGCCGAACGCCTCGGCAATATATAGATGCATCTATGGTTCATGCAGCTCAGCCCTCAATAGTGTACATATTATTCTGGATCGGGCCGAACGACCTCTTCAGAATCGTGCGTTATATCGTTAGTAGTCCGAATATTTGCGATGTAATCTTTCCACTGATGCACCACATTTTATATAGTATTCCTTATTTATTTAATATCGATCCTTGGCATGTTCTGAGCCGTTATGGTAGAATACAATATTTAGAAATTTACATTTTGAAAGAAGGAATTCGAATATTATGTAACTTACAGAATTACCCCATCATTTCAGTATGCCTCATATCTGCTTATGTTTTATTGTACTGCTTTATTGGACCTTTAGTAAGAATCGATGTCGACCCCTCGTCACTACTACTCCGGGGTTAGGCTAGATACTCACAAGGTACGCGTTGATTTACGTACTCATGCTGCACTTCTGCACTAAATGTGCAGGATCTGACAGGTTCATTTGATGATCACCTTGGCGCGATGGCGCACCTATTGAGGAGACCTTATTTGAGCTGCATATCAGGATACGCATTGCAGTCCACTGAGTCTCCATTGTACCATTTATTTTATTCTGTCTTATTATATTTGGGACAAACATTGTATTATTATTGTACTCCTTAGAAATTATTCATGAACTTGTGACACAAGGTTTTGGGGATCTCTACTGGTTGTTCGTTATTGTAGATCACGTAGTTATTATCATTTTACCCCTTTAAATTCCATTTTATGCTATTTAAGTAATGGAGATTATGATTTTGAAAGTAATAAAATGAGTAAATAAATTGCTAAATCAACGTTGGCTTGCCTGACGGCGGCGTTAGGCGCCATCACAACCTATAGTGGATTTTGTGTCGTGACAGCTTGGTATCAGAGCGTTAGCTTCACTTAGGTCCCATGAGTCATGAGCAAGTCTAGTATCGGTATGGAGATGTCTGTACTTATCTTCGAGAGACTACAGGGATGTTAGGAGCACGTCCCTTATTGATTTCCTCATCGTGCAATTGAGGCTCAGGCCTTTATTTCCTTCCTGCTCAATCTTATACGACATAAAGCGCTTGTTATTTATTGGGGAGTCGAGTATGTTGTGGTGGTACTATTGACGTGGTGCAGGATGTTTCTCCCTGCGTATTCAAGCAATTTATTATCGTCTTCTTGTGGAAGGGTGTTCTATCATCTCAGCACAATATTGGTATTGCTTATGGTTTTGAGGTTGGGCAATGATTGTTATAATGATTCGTGTGTTGCTATCGCACGGTGTTGGTGTTATGGTAGGGAGCTTATTTATGGATCGTAGAAATGAGTGACTCGAAATGAGGATTTCTCGATTCACGACTTAGAGGTTCGGCATTCAATTCCAACAGAGGAAAGACAATC
This sequence comes from Nicotiana paniculata, assembly GCA_005239505.1. Lineage (NCBI taxonomy): Eukaryota > Viridiplantae > Streptophyta > Magnoliopsida > Solanales > Solanaceae > Nicotiana > Nicotiana paniculata. The sequence goes on along the minus strand of MDKI01051841.1, from coordinate 13,557 downwards.
AGACTATAGATGTCCAGGTTTGGTTGATGAAGTAACGAGACTTGATACTTTCGAGCGTAGAGGAAATTTTCATCTGCGATGTGGTTTCGTCGTCCTTGTTTAAATGTATTAAGGTTCTCCGGTGTTATGGCCTTCTTTTCCCTCGGGGCAGGGTGTTGTAAAATAGTGCTTGAGAAGCAGTTGTCAGAGATGGCATTGTGTAGCGGTTTCAGAATCGAATATGTATTTCTAATGCTAATGGCTCGAGAGATGATCTTCGAAGGGGCTTAGAGTTGGTATCAAATTATCCGTTCAGGCGCTGCAGCAAATGATTTGATTTGAGGTAACATTTGGGTAGCAAAGTATGAGGAAGGAAATAGCGGGATATGTCTCGTGGTGGTTGAATTACTAGCTGGCCAAGTATGGAAAGCAGAGGTCGAGAAGTCGCTTAAAGGAGATGGTTTAACCAAAGTGAGAGTAGCAGACTAACATATAGATTCTGTGGTAGGATAGACATGTGCCTTGGGAAAAGTTTAGAACGATTTGGAGAATCGTGGTGGAAAGTGACTAGGTCTACAAATTGTATTTGGGATGGAGACTACGACACTGAGGAAGATTAAATATGGCAGAAATGAGTTGGATTGGAATGAAGAGGGGTGTAAAAGCTTGACTTTCGTTATGGGATACGACGTGACTTCGAGTTTAGAATGTATTGTCGGACTTTCAGTTGATGTCAGTAGGGAATGAACGCACTTGTACAACTGGTGGACGAGTATGGGCTCGGGAGGGTTATTGATTTCATTGTAGTTTTACCCAGTGCAGCGTCGTTGGAAGATTTCGGCATGGAATTTGCACAAGAGGATTATCTCCTGTGAGCAGGTTAGCGGTTGTGTGATGTTGATGAAACTTCTACGAAGAATTTTACTTGTTACCCGATAAGAGGTCGAATATGTGATTGTGGCTGATGATTCAGAATGTTCAAGAAATGTTTACAAAAATGGTGGATTTCAAGAAATTTGGCGGGTTGACGGTGCGAGATCATGGTAATTGAGGAGGAGGAATCTTTGTGGGCTTTACATTATGTAATGGTAGCTTAAAGCTAAGTGGGGGATCCCATCGTCTACGATTGGATCACGTGGGCGTCTACTTGTGCGGTTTTTGGTTATCGGTGCATTGGTGGGTTATTATGCTTGAGGAAAGAAAACATCAAGCTTAATTTGAACAAAAGATTTGATGAATGTGTGCTATATTTTTCCTTATCGATTCATGTGCTAAAAGTGCGTTGGAATTTTATTATATTGGGGACCAGGTCATATTGGGTGAATCTCAACAACGGTCCTAGTGGGTTCAAGAATTAGAGTTCATTGCCTAAGGATATCGGGTCCGTTGTGTGGTTAAGGATCGGGTTTTTGCATTGGATTGTGAACGGTACTTGGAGTGTTCTATGTTATCATCGGGTATGCGGTGCAGTATTGGAGGAAAGGAAGAAATAACTTCAGATTCGCGGAAGGTCTTGCAGGATGGGTGTACCAGCTGGATATGCCATTGTGCGCATGAGGAGGGTATGAGATGGTTCGTGGGTATTGGAACGAGAGGGTCTAGTGAAGTGGGTCACTCGGGAGGAGTGTTGTTGAGTTTTGCTATGATTCGTGAATGGAGCTACTATTATTCCTAAGGCAAGTCATGAGTGAACTGGAGGAAGTTGGCTCGATTAGTAATGGTTGGATCAGCATGATTGTGGCAATGATCAGGTCCTTCGGCGTGTGAAGTTATACATGTGATTTGTGGTTATACGTGCAGGTTCCATAGCCACCATAACTTGACTGATCTGGGAGGCATTCAATTCAAATGGCCTTGTGGTGTAAATGGATTCAGGAAGAGTCATGGCAGTTTAGATCAGGACTTGAGGTTTGTATTTTCTGCGACTTGGGAATTCAGTTGCATGTTGCGTTAGTTCTTCTGAAATGAGCTTAGTGAAAGGCGTTCTAGCCAATAAAGTGTTTATTCTACTAGTAGTTCAGGAGTTATGAGTAATTCTGGTATTCTCGCATAGTGGAATGATAGGTACATTGAGCGACATGGGAATTGAAAGTGGAGGATCAAGGTTGCGGTTCGGTGTTGAGAGGATTGTCACGATCTCGGATGAGCAGGGAAGAATTTAGATGTTCAGAGTCAGATGGCATTTTCTTTAGTGTCACTTGAGAACAATGTCATGTGTAAGAAGCTTGTGTATTGATTTGCGGATTCTCGAATTGCTTTACTAAATTTGTAGGGTTGGTGGTATAGAGGTGTAGACCTTGTGTCACGACCCAATTTCTCCTCCGTTGGGTATCGTGATGCACCTAGTCTTAAAGACTAGGTAAGCCTAACATTTTCTGCATAATAATACTAATAAAGTAATATCTAATAATTTCTGAAATGAAATTCTCTATACAATTTATAATTTCCCCAAAACCGGTAGTACAAGGACCTAGGAACACTAAAAGGCCAAATCTCCACACATAAGTCCGAGCACGTACTTGTCACCTCGCGTACCCGAACTGCAAACATCATATAAGACTCAAGTCCTAAGGGGTAGTTCCCCCACACAAGGTTAGGTAAGATACTTACCTCAAAGAAGACAAACCGATACTATAAAATGAACTTCTATGGTGAAATGACCTCCGGATGGCTTATTCTAGATCCAAAAGTCGACCCCCGGGCTCGCACCTCAGAACCGACAAATTTCACAAAACCCGAACATCCATCCCGATACGAGTTCAACCATATTAAATTATCAAATTTCGATACCATTTCATCCCTCAAATCATGATTTTTTCATTTTGAAAACTTTCAAAAACCACCATTTTCCGAACTCAAAATACAAATTAAAAGGTAAAATTGAAGATAAAATCATGGAATATAATAAATTCTAGGTGAAGAACATTTACCCAATCGATTTGCTTGAAAAAACCTTAAAGAAGCTCCCAAAACCGAAGTCTAAAACTCAAAATGTGAAGAAAATGGCCAAACCCTCGTCTTATATGATTCTGCCCATCACTTCTGCATCTGCAGACAAATAAGCGCATATGCGCAATCGCATTTGCAGACAAATAAGCGCATATGCGCAATCACATTTGCGAGAAACGTTCGCATCTGCGAACTTAACTTACCAGGCCCAGGTTCGCATCTGCGAACGACATAGCCGCACCTGCGGTGCCGCAGAAGCGATGACAGGAGCTCATAAACGGAATCCTTCGCAGATGCGATCACAGAATCGCAAAAAAGCGGCTTTCGCACCTGCGTGCTAGAATCCAGAGAAGCGGGATAGCTCCCAGACATCAAAGATCGCAGAAGAGACCAGGCTCACGCAGAAGCGGAGCCGCACCTGTGCTCCAAAGTGTCGCAGGTGCGAGACACCAGAACCAGACCTGTTCAAAACCATGAAAAACATCCGAAACTCAACTGAAACACGCCCGGGGCCCTCGGGACCCTGTCCAAACATACCAATGAGTCTATAACCTAACACGGACCCGCTCGAGGTCTAAAATCACATCAAACAACGCCGAAACTAAAAATTGCACCATGAATCAAATTTATGAACTTTCCAATCTTCCAACTTCTAAAACTCGCGCCGAAACCTATCAAACCAACCCGGAATGACGTCAAATATTGCAAGCGAGTCCCAAATAACATAATAGAGTTTTTCTAACTTTTGGAATCGTATTCCGACCCCGATATCACCAAAGTCAACTATTGGTCAAATCTCTCAACTTTCCAACTTTTAACTTTCGCCGAAATGCTTCAAATCACCCTACGGATCTCCAAAACCAAATCCGGACGCACACCTAAGTCCAAAATCACAATACGAAGCTGATCAAGATCAAATGCCGCCAAACGGAACTTAAATTTTCAAAACGACCAGTCGGGTCGTTACATTCTCCCCATCTTAAACAAATGTTCGTCCTTGAACGTGCCAAGAATCGCCCCGAAGTCTTCAAATAACTGAATGCACACCTCCAACATTCACTCGCGGGTGATCCCACATTACCCCAATCCTCATAAGACTGAAGACACCATCTCAACTGTAATTTAGCCTTTCTACCAACACCGATAAGCCTATGAGACTAAATTCTCACCTTCTATTCATTTTCAAAAGACCCGATTCTAAATCCATACCCAATATCAGCCTCAACCAGATGCAACTACTCATTCCTACACCCACAAGGTACGACCATTCAACATGACACACCATACATAGGCCTAAAGTAACATATCTTATCACAATAGCTGCCCGAAATCAAAAGCAACACCGATAGTTTGCCTCATATCCGATAGGAACCTGTTTCAAACCTCCACAATATTGTCGATGATTGAAGAAACACGAAGACCTTATAACTATACACCCAAATCAACAAGTCACAACTAACACCACCAGGCACACACCCCCCAAGTTAAAACTCAAGAAACACATAATGAAATTGACTGAATATGTAAAGAGAAACACATAAGAGAAACATCAAATAATCCCGACAGACACAACTCTCTATCAGTACCATACTACGAATCAATTTAAATAGGAAAATCAAAGTACATGAACAATCATAAGGATCTCATTCTGGTATAACTCTCCACCGCGTCACGCAGCCCGGGTCAAACATATCAAATCACATGAAATCGCGAGGGTCTCATCCCCAAGTTTGATTCACAGGTCGAATATACATCATACCAATTGAAATCTCCCACTAACTCAATTCTTCCAATAAAATCACAATATTTACAGAACTCTCACCCCGGTAGAGTACCAAATCACAACTCGTAACCAAGAATACTAAGGAATCACATCAGAACCTACCATAATAGACAAAGGAACTAACTTATAGTCTCACAACTCTCAATGATGAATAAAAACACACGATAGACACGGAATACCACTCATAGAATCTCCCAATAGGGCACACACATAAACAAAGTACAAATAATGAAACTCACCCATAAATGAAGCAACGAATAAGGGAACTCGTCCCGATAAGCAGAACCAAAACAAAATATGAATGGTTCCCCTCTGTAACGAATCAAAAGCACACTTGTATTCATCTGGCGCAACGTCCTCTAGACTACTATATGAAACACATCAACGGGTCGGGCCTCCCCCTCTTGGGCACCCTCAACTCGCTTGAATACCCTGTTGTGACACATCTGTATGGAGTCTAGAACAATCTCTCACCATGTGGCTAGTATCTTCACACTAAAAGCAACCTCTCTGCTGACGTGGCTGGGGAAATTGTGCAGTACGGGTACCTTGAGACCCATGAGCACCTGAAATACTATGTGAAGCTGGAAGTGCAAACTGAACTGGCTGACCCACAAAACCTCTACCATGCCATACCCTGACTCTAAAATAAGGACTAGTAGATATCTCCGGCCTACGAGGCCTCCTCGACTCCCTATCCTCTCTCTCCTAACCTCGCCTATCCTCTCTCTCATGGCTCCACCTGTCCTCTCTCTCCTGATCCCACATGACCTTTACTCTGCGAGCAATCCCTACCACTTGCTAAAACAAAACATCTGACTCTAACTCCCGAGCCATGCTGGACTGTATATCATGACTGAGCCCCTCAATGAATCTACAAACACGCTCTCTAACTGTAGCGACCAAAGTAGGCGCATGCCTTGCCAAATCACTGAATCTAACAGCATACTCTGATACTGACATAGTGCCCTGGTGCAGCTGCTCAAAATCCGCGGGCCATGCATCCCAAAGGGACTGAGGTACAAACTCTCTCAGGAACATCTTTAAAAACTGAACTCATGTGAGTGAAACTGACTCGCCGGGCTACCTAACTCATACACCCGCCACCACTGATAAGCCGCTCCCCTAAGCTGAAACGTAACAAAAGCAACCCCACTCGTCTCCACAATACCCATAGTGCGAAGAATGCAGTGACACTCCTCCAGGAAACCCTGGGCATCATCTGTCGCCAATCCACTGAAGGTAGGAGGGTGGTACTTCTTGTATCTCTCAAGTCTAAGATGTCCTTCCTCAGATGTTGCTGCCCTAACCACGGGTTAAACTGGGTATTGTGGAACTAGGCCATCCAAATCCACACTCAAATCGTAAATAATCTTTCATTTATATCATTACTAAACCGATAACCCATGAAGGTTTCGTTTAATTATTTTAAAATAGACAAAGCTACACTGAATATTAAATACAACCCCGAGATCCCGGAGTAACTGGTCATGAGCGTCTACAAAAAATATACAACTCTGGAAAATAAATTCTATAATAGTAAGCAGGAGAGAGAGTAGGGCTGCGGACGCATGCAGCTACCTCGCAAAATCTCCGAGAAGTCTCTGAAATAGATACACAGCTCACTCTGCCCTAGCACCTGGATCTGCACACAAGGTGCAGGGAGTAATGTGAGTACGCCAACTAAGTAGTAATGAAAATAAATCAGGTCTGAGAAGTAAGAAACACATAAAGTCAAATCATCATTTCACAATAAGCGGAGTCTTTCTTTCCAACAGTGAATACGTTAAATCATCACGCTTAAAAATCCAATTTCAGTAAAACTCCTTTGAAAAGTGTAATTTCCAACAATTTCAGCAAAATGTCCAAGAAGTTTAGTGTATAAATGAAATGAATCATAAGTAGCCTCTCGGGAAAAACATGTATCAGAAAATGCCTCTGGGCGTAACATCACTCAGAATCAGCCCCTCGGGCATACCTCACAGTCACTCAGAATCAGCCCATCGGGCAACCTCATAGTCACTCATGCCTCCCAATCACCCGTCACTCGGCACTCGCACTCAGTAGGTACCTGCGCTCACTGGGGGTGTGTACAGACTCCGGAGGGGCTCCTACAGCCCAAGCACTAATATCAAGCCATCTCATGGCATATCATATCCTCACAATCCGGCCCTCGGCCTCACTCAGTCAGAAACTCTCAAAAGCCACTCGGGTTATCAGTAAAACGGGGTACTCGACCCAAAAACATCATTTTATATCTCAAAATAGTGTAAATAAGGCTGAGTTTTGAAATCAGTTAAACATAATATGACAGAGTGTAAATCATAAGTCAACATAGTGAGGAATAGCAGTAAAATCCCCCAAGGGGTCTAAACAGGTTGGCACAAGGCCCCAAACATGGCTTACAGCGCAACTATAACAATAGTCTGAAAACACGATTTAACATATGATTTAAAAGTAAATACGCAACTCATTAGTTGCCACGGGAAGGACCAAGTCCAAATCCCCAATCAGTGAACTCCACACACTCGTCATCCAACATGTGCGCCACTCCGAAAATAGTGAGAAAATACGAAGTCCAGTGTTTCATACCCTCAGGACAAGATTTATAGTCATTACTTACCTCAAACCGGCCCGAATACTAATCCGTGATGCTCTTGCCCCTCGAATCAACCTCCAAGATCTCCAAATCTAGTCAAAATCAGATTTATAGCATCAATATACGCTAAAGGAATGAATTCCACATGAAAATTATCAAATTAGACCAAAAATTCCGAATTTGGCTCAAACCCGGCCCCCGAGTCCAAGTCTTGGAATCCGATAAAAATTACATCACAAGAATCCTTATCCTCCCACGAGTCCGTACATACCAAGAACATCAAAATCGGACCTCAAATGGCCCCTCAAATCCTCAATCAAAGGTCTCCAAATCATAAGCCCTAATTCTCCAATTTTTGGGTTTAAATTCCACTAATTTCAGGTTTAATTACTCATAAATCAACATAGAATCGAGTGTTGAAGTCAAAAATCTTACCTCCAAGTGTTTCCCTTTGATTCCCTCTTCAATCCCTCTCAAAAAGCTTCAAAACCGCTCAACAATGGTGAAAAATGGACTGAAATTCGCAAAGGAGGGGTTTAAATACTTCTTCCCAGATCACTCTATGCGAACGCGACCTATGCCTCACATTCACGATTAAAAAAATTTACCAACCCTTCTTTTACCCTATGCGATCGCGGCCTTTCCCATGCGATCGCGTAGAACAAACTTTTCCAACAGCCTTCTCCAACTCTTCCGGATAGCCTCTAGTATAATGGTCATAACCTTTTGTACAAAACTCTAAATTACAATTGGTTTAACTTTCTGAAAACTAGACATCAAGGGCTACAACTTTTATTTTAGGATCATCTTCAAATTTCTTATAGATTGTGAGTTATAAGCTTCCAAAGTCGGGACAATGCAGCAGAAATTTTACTCTATGCGATCGCGGGAGGCCTTATGTGATCGCATAACACAACTAGATTTTTCCAATTTTTCTCTATGCTAACGCGGCCGGATCTATGCTATCGCACTGTACACTCCTGAAGCCAAAAACCAGCAACTAGAAATGTTCTGAAACCACCCGAAAATCACCCGAGACCCTCGGGACCTCAACCAAAACATACCAACACATCCATAACATCACACAAACTTAGTCGAGCCTTCGAATCACCCAAAACAACATCAAATTACCAAATTAACCCCGAATTCAAGCCTAAGAATTTCTAAACTTCCGAAATTCGCCAACGATGCCGAAACCAACCAAACCACGTCCGAATGACCTGAAAATTTGCACACATATCCAAAATGACACTACGAACCTGCTCCAACTTCCGAAATTCCATTCCGACCCCTATAACCTATTTTCCACTGTCGACCGGAAATTGCCAAAAACTAACTTTCCCTTATTCAAGCCTAATTCTACCACGGACCTCTGAATAACATTCCGAACACGCTCATATGTCCAAAATCACCTAACGAAGCTATTCGAACCATAAAAACCAAATTTCAAGATCGTTTACCCATAAGTCAACTTCCGGTTAACTTTTCCAACTAAATAACTAACTTAAGAGACTAAGTGTCTCATTTCTATCCACAATCATGCCGAACCCAAACCAATAAACCTAACACAACATGAAAGAGATGAACCATATATAATGAAGCAAAAATGAGGAAAACGGGGCTAAAACTCTCGGAATGACCGATCGGGTCGTTATAACAGGTTGTGTCTCCATGACACTTGGGACCTAACCAACATGAACTCGCTGCTCTGGAATGTGGGCGGAGGGAGTCTGAGCTCCTCCCCCAGTTTGTGAAATAACTGGTACAGCTGGAATCAACCCTGCCTGAGCCAATGTACCAAACATACTCAGGAACTGTGCTAAGGTATCCTGAAGTCACGGGGTAACAGAAGGCGTCTCCGGTACCTCAAGCTGGAATCAACCCTGCCTGAGCCAATGTACCAAACATACTCAGGAACTGTGCTAAGGTATCCTGAAGTCACGGGGTAACAGAAGGCGTCTCCGGTACCTCAAGCTGGAATCAACCCTGCCTGAGCCAATGTACCAAACATACTCAGGAACTGTGCTAAGGTATCCTGAAGTCACGGGGTAACAGAAGGCGTCTCCGGTACCTCAAGCTGGAATCAACCCTGCCTGAGCCAATGTACCAAACATACTCAGGAACTGTGCTAAGGTATCCTGAAGTCACGGGGTAACAGAAGGCGTCTCCGGTACCTCAAGCTGGAATCAACCCTGCCTGAGCCAATGTACCAAACATACTCAGGAACTGTGCTAAGGTATCCTGAAGTCACGGGGTAACAGAAGGCGTCTCCGGTACCTCAAGCTGGAATCAACCCTGCCTGAGCCAATGTACCAAACATACTCAGGAACTGTGCTAAGGTATCCTGAAGTCCCGGGGTAACAGAAGGCGTCTCCGGTACCTCCCTCCCAACTGGAACTGCTAGCGGCTCCTCAACTGCTGCTCTGGTAGGTACCCTAGCTGCGGCACGTGCTCCTCGTCTGCCTTTGCCTCTGCCTTTAGCGACATATACTCCGGGGGGTAACGTCATCAGGAATTGCAGCTCGTGTCCTCACCATCTGTGAGAGAATGTGATGATAAAAGTTCAAACTTTGAGATCAATGAACTCGCACGATAGGAATGAAGGAAGTGAAATTGTCCTAATAGTTCTGTAACCTCTGGAAGATAAGTACAGACGTCTCCGTACCGATCTGCAAGACTCTACTAAACTCGCTTATGACTCGTAGCACCTATGAACCTAGATCTCTGATACTAACTTGTCAAGACCCAATTTCCCCTCCGTTGGGTATCGTGATGGCACCTAGTCTTAAATACTAGGTAAGCCTAACATCTTCTGAATAATAACAATAATAAAGTAACATCTAATAATTTCTTAAATGAAATTCTCTATATAATTTACAATTTTTTCAAAACCGGTAGTACAAGGACCTAGGAACCTTAAACGGCCAAATCTCCACACATAATTCTGAACACATACTCATCACCTCACGTATTCGGACTACAATCAACATAGAAGACAAATGCTAAGGGGTAGTCCCCACCCACAAGGTTAGGCAAGATACTTACCTCAACGAAGACAAACCGATACTCTAAAATGAACTTCTCGAGTGAAATAACCTCCGGACAGCTCAAATCAAACCAAAGTAACTTCAAATCACAAATAAAACTCATAAAAAACTATTCTGGATCATAAAGTCTCAATCTTTATCAAAATCTAAACAAATTGACCCCAAAAGTCTACCCTCGGGCCCGCACCTCGAAACCTGGCAAATTTCACAAAACCCCAACACCCATCCCGATACGAATTCAACCATACTGAAATTATCAAATTCCGATACCATTTCATCCCTCAAATCATGATTTTTTTATTTTAAAAACTTTCTTAAAAAACCACCATTTTTCTCAACTCAAAATACAAATTAAATGGTCAAAATGAAGATAATTTCATGGAATATAACAAATTCTAGGCGAAGAACATTTGCTCAATCGATTTTCTTGAAAACCCTCAAAGAAGCTCCCAAAACCGAAGTCTAAAACTCAAAATGTGAAGAAATGGCCAAACATTCAACTTATATGATTCTGCCCAGCACTTCCGCATCTGCGGACAAATAAGCGCATCTGCACAGCCGCATTTGCGAGAAACATTTGCATCTTCAAACTTAACTTACCAGACCCTGGTCCACATCTGCGGACTACATAGCCGTACCTGCGGCGCCACAGAAGCGAGCGCAGGAGCGGACTCCTTCGCAAATGCGATCATAGAACTGCAGAAGCGGCTTTCGCACCTACGTGTCAGCATCCGCAGAAGCGATCTAGCTCATAGACCTCAAAGGTCGCAGAAGTGACCAGGCTCACGCAGAAGCATAGCCGCACCTACGCTCCAAAGTGTCGTAGGTGCAAGACACCAGAACCAGACCTGTTCAAAACCATGAAAAACATTCGAAACTCGACCGAAACACGCTCGGGGTCCCCGAGACCCCATCCAAACATGCCAACGAGTCCCATAACCGAACACGGACTTGCTCGAGGTCTCAAATCACTTCAAACAACGCTGAAACTACAAATCGCACCATCAATCGAACTTCTGAACTTTCTAATCTTCCAACTTCTAAAACTCGCGCCGAATTCTATCAAACCAACCTGGAATGACGTCAAATTTTGCAGGCAAGTCCCAAATAACATATTCAACTTTCCACTTTCCAAACTTAAACTTTCGCCGAAATGCTTCAAATCACCCTACGAACCTCCAAAACCAAATCCGTATGCACGCCTAAGTCCAAAATCACCATACAAAGCTGCTCAAGATCAAATGCCGCCAAATGAAACTTAAATTCTCAAAACGATCGGCCGGATCGTTACACCTTGCTAGCTGGTATGGAAGGTCGTGAGAGTGTATTCCGCGGAGGAATTTGTATGAGTGTGGCATGTTACTCAGTTGTCTGTTAAGGATTGAAACCAAGCATGGAGATTATGGTACTATCGTTAATGTGAGGGCTTATGCCTGGAAGGCGCTCTATTCCTTTGGCTGTGGACTTTGGGAGATTTTTCTGGATTAGGAAGGCTACTCGTGGGTGTTGATCTAGTCCAATTTCACTCCTCTATTAGAGGTTATAAAAACGGTCGATCCAATAGTAATAACCAACAAGACTCGTGGTCGAATTCCGCAGGGAGCTATATGTATGGGATTTAGTAGTATATATCTTAGCGTGTGAGTTTGTATATCTAAATTTGCACTTGCACAAAGTTTGGTTGTCTAAAAATCTAAATTAAACTACGATTGCAATTTAAAGAATGAAATTAAAAAAATTATTTTTGTTATTTTTTAAATATTGTAAAAGTCTTAGGGCTATGACCTTCACCTAGGTGTTTGCCTGATGGGTTATAAACTTTAAAGCTTATTTTATTGGTCGGGGTGTATTATAGCTATCAACACTCAATTACCCGCTCAATACCTCTCGATCAGAGAGTGATTTTACCCAATTTGGCTTTCTTAAGTCTAAATGAGTATTGAACAAAACGGTTGATAAAAAGCTCAAGTCGGGTGTTACTATTGTTACATCCCGCATTTTCATATGTTAAAGTTTCGTCGTAAGTTAATCGACGTAAGTTCGGGGATGATATTATTTTGAGATTTTAAGCATTACGCTATTTCAAAAAAGTAATAAGTAAATTAGTGAAGGTGAGAGGGGAAACAAGTCAAATAAAATGAATTTTCGCCCAAGTTTGGCATGTTAGGATAAATACGGCCCGAGCTAAAATACTCGGTATTTATGGACTAGTGACATACGAGGTACCACGTGACCATGACAGTAGGGTATATATAAAGTATATTAAAAATGAGTGGTATTTTAAATCAATTTGAGATATTTCTTAATTATGCGGGTAATTATAATTACCGGGTAACGAGACATTACCTAATTACCGGATAAAGATTAAGCCTGCCCACCCCAAAATGTGGCAGAAAGACTAGCTCTAAATTGTGACTCTTAAAGTCACATATTAAGGTGTCAAACTTAGTAAGATTTGTGGCCAAGTCACCAAATTAGTGGGGCCCACTCCATTAAAACATAAGACCTCTCTAAAAAGAGTTGCTTATATGAAAAATGGTAGTCAATTTGCCTTGGTAACGTGACTAATATTCTGTTTCAATAAATTCAAGCAAGAATTCAAGGATCAAACAAAAATTTTGTAAGCATCTTAGAAATGTGACAATTTTGAAATTCTAAAGAAGCCCGGTATAATCTTTCTCAAGAATATCATATAGATTTTTCCCTACTTCAATTCGCCGTTACATGTTCATCACACAAGACGTGTGTTAGAGGAATTGTCAAGAGAATCGATCCAGGTATGTTAAGGCTATCCCTTCTTTATTTTTGGCATGATCTATATGAACGAACGAAACGAGAAAATGTACAACTTCCATAAAATATTCTATCCGTAGAAATGCTAAAGATGTGTATATTCTTCTTCTTCCACGTGTCATATTATTCTATCATTTGTTCATGGATGTGTATATTCTTCTTCTTCCACGTGTCATATTATTCTATCATCTGTTCATGAGTCTCAAAAATATTTAAGTTGATAAAGTTCATTTCATAATATAAATAAGAGGCATAATGGACTTATGACGTACCGAGAGATTTTATTAACGTATTTCATATGTATTTCATGTATTTATACATGCACTTTGACCCATGACCAGATGGTGTTATATACATATATATATATATATATATATATATATATATATATATATATATATATATAT